>NDFZ01004501.1:0-98313 GCA_002192655.3 Mamestra configurata
TATTATGTTAATTAATATAATTGGCTCTATTAGCTTTTAATAGTTAGTTGTGGTTGAGCCAACTATGTGAAAAATATATTCGATATAATGTCCGGTCGACCGTATTAACAATTGTACCGAGCAGATATCTTTAAACCGGTTCCTCGTTACCTGTGAGCACTAACCGTGTATGACATTATAAGCCGATATGTGATATCGTAATATTTATTCTTATTGTGACGTAGCAGGACATCGGTGGCACAAGGCAAAGTTTTATTAACATTCAGTAACTCCACAGACTAAATTCTAGTAGTTGCCACCCGGTCGCCCGCCATGTTTCGCAGTTCTGTTTTGTTCCACAGTTTGCATTATATTTACGATATTTTGTGTTGACTGCAAACTCAAGTTTCAACTCCTCGGTGCACCATTCATATTAAAAATAATTGATAAAATTAATACAATGCGGTGCAGCGGTAGCGGTATTTAAACACGTTGAAGTTAACAATGAATGTGCTTTATGAATGATGTTGTTTTGAAACACGGTATTAACTTGAAACTGGTTTTATTTTAGAGCTTGTGAAGGTACATTGTTCAGCTTCAAACGGCAACACGTGTCAGTGTGTTATGGTAGTTTTCGAAGCAACAACAGTGCTAACGAAGGGGCTTAAAGATTGCCGACAACATAGAACGTGACCGATAGTGTGTCAACATTTCCGGACAGACCCGATGATTTTTGTAACTGAATTCTAACTTCTACCAAAAAGCTAACGATGTTAACTTAATTTTTACACCAAAATGGGTTTGATGTAAAAGTTTCAGAACTACATAATGACTCAAAATCTTATCCTGGACTAGTTTCAAACAAATAATCTTCGGAACAAGTGAAGTTAGAAGTAGGTTAACGTTTGTTCCGAATTTCTTGCCTCATGTTATTTCCGAAGGAAAGGAAAGGCTTGAGAACGTCATAAAAATGGTTTATTAACATTATCACGCCACCGACACAGGGCTTCTTTGTGTTCAGTAAGAAACTCATTTGCGACACATTTCGGTGCCTTATTCGGAGCTCAACCTATTGCAAATTAAAATTACGTTAATTTACAGTATTGTGGTCGGTTAACTGTATAACTGAACAACTTTCTTTTGGAGTTGGTGCAATTTATATAGATTTAAAAATATGTGAATATTATACCTATAACGAAAGTGTAGGTACTTTTTGTTTCCTACCACCGCCACCTTACTTGCGTTCAAAGCAAGAGTGAATCTTCGGGGCTCGCTCGGTCCATCGTTGAGCTCATCCTTCGCTTACCACAAGTCAACATTGTGGTCAGGAGCAGTCTTATCAGAAACAACAAAAAGTGCTAACATTTTGTTGTGGAATATTTATAACACAGACGTGGGCAAGGACCGTGTGTACCACGGATATTTATACCTGATCGGCGGGGTTCGGGTATGATTAATGCGAGAACCGCAAGAACGGCTCGGTCCGACTAACAACAACGTTTTTCATGAGTACAGTAACGGGTAGTTATCGACAATTAGTAGCTGTAATGTTACTAATACGTCTTGATTTTGTTACTGGGAAATAATTTCTAGATTTTTGGGGAATATTTTTAGATATTTATTCAAACATTTAATTTCGCAAATGACAGGTAGGTTAATAATACCCGTTTGATAAACAAAACTTTTCTTTAAACAAATTGTGCAAATACATTCAAATCTCTTAGAAACCTGCAAATGTATTTGAATGCATAAGTGATGCAGTATCATTAACAATTGTTACAACTTCCCAACAAGCTTACAAGCAATTATGTTCATTCAGAAACACCCGGTAGGTACAACAAAATAAATAGAAACTGTATATTGAATATTAGCATTGTAGTCGTGATAATAATTACTTAGTTGTTGTTATTTCCTCCATGACAGGAACCAGCGCCGCATACATTTGCATAAAAACCTCAGCTCGCGTTTTGTGAAAGGTGTTAAACTAACTTTCTTTCATGCGCGACTTCCATTGTTGTGTCCACTTTCGTGTTTTTATTTAATAGATTACCTAATTAAATATTAATAACATTTTCAAGATATTTACATAGTTACAATCATCCAAAGCGCTATATTTCGAATCCGGTTTCAATTAAAACTTGCTCCAATTTTGAATTCGGTAAGTACAATGAAAAAAGTCGAAGTTTTATGAGAACAATAATTTTCCTATGCGCCAAAACGGTGTCCGTACCCACAAAAACAATATTTCGTTTAAGTTTCACCTTGAGACAAGCTTCGGCAGAATTTTTCGAGAAATCTTTTTATAGCAATGTTTAAGGTTTGGAGGTTTAAGAGAACCTATCTCGTATACTTTTACGAGCTTACATCAAACGATACGAAAGTTAAAATCGAGATTATCGATATGTGGAGTGTTTTTATCTTTAAAATTCCGAATTCATTCACGATTCTCTCGGTCATGCAACACATCGTGCACGGACGCCGGAAATACATCAAATGCCATTGTTTCCTCAACTCCAATATTTCGCATAATTAGCACAACCATTAATCTGCCGCCGTGCCTACTATAAATTAACGGATTTTCAAGAATTACCTGGAGTTATGCTCAACGTCATAATCGGCTACGAAACACAGGCCTACGCTTTTCGTAGCCGCGTAGCACGGCGAATTTATTGCTACGGAACTTTTAGATTAGTTTTAAGGAAGTTTAATAAAGAGAATAAGAATAATATTCTCACTTTTACCGTCTGACTACTCCCAGTTAATGCTTACCTTTTGTGTTTAAAGTTCCTTATTCTCACACATTGTGGGCTGTTGCTCTCGTCCATGACTAGAATATTTTTGAGGGTGTCGGGGCATGGGCGTAACACACGACACACTAAAACAGCTACGTCGAGTTGTAAAAAGTCGGTTAAGTGAGTTGGGCTCTGCGGGTTTCGTACCTGTCCAAACTTTATTACACGGAATTAAAGTACCGCTATAATTTTCCTGTAATCTTTCGTGCTACTTTAGAGGTTTCGCATAGAGGATATTTTCGGACGTTTTGCTTTTGCGAAACATTTAACTTTAAATGTTTGGTTTCATGTGCCTTACAACCCCTTCTAATGTACTTACTCACATTAAACTAACTTTCAGGGACTTTTTCCTTATATCATTCCCGAAAATGTGACCGCTAACTACATTATAGTGGATTTTCTGCTAGAACCTGTTACACAATTTTAAAGCAATAGAAGCTTTGGTCTATTGGCCTAGCCATGCCACAAAACATGAAGTCATATAAATTGGCCAAATAATAACTATAAGTCAATAAAGTAAAGTCGTAAATCTAAATCTGTCTTTGACCTCAACGTAGAAATTCTTAGAATTCCGCGTTACGTTTATAAATAAACTCGTGACTCATAGAATGGAATATTAGCGCGTTCAGCGTTACTCATACGCCCTTTTGTAGCTATTAATGAAATTGTTTCACACGGCTTTTACTAACGAGAACAACTGCTAAGATTTAATGTTATCATATCACGTTGGCATTGTCGTCTTAATGTTTTACTCGGAGGGAGATTACCTCCCCGGCCGTTTTTACGGGTAATGGAGATAAGACAGTAACTGGGGTAAGGAGGGAGGGGGTTACAATAACACAGTTATCATGCCAGTACTTGTGCCTGCCAGTAGGTCCGTGAATGGTGCAGTGGGGACGCGTGAAGCTTTCAACGGTGCTTTGTTCTCAGTTCAATGGGGCTCTCCAACCTGTTAACATACTCGTCGAAGTACTGTTTTAATTATGTTCTTAACATTTTAATGGATAACCTGGTGTGTTGTGGTCAATTTATTTTAAACAACTTTTCAAAACAGGTCGTTTTATTATGATTTGACTCATATTCCAATTACAACTTTCGCTAAATAACATAACAAATTGTAACCAAGAATAAACATTTGGTCGCACATAAAACAACATACGCTGCGCTTACGAAGTCATCTCAATGGTAAACTTTAACTTAGTTCGTTAACTGGCGTAAACTTTAGCCAACATGTATGATATTGCAGGTTGGTTCCAGTAATTCTCCCTTTAAGCCGTGTTTAGACAAAGGGGACACAGTACAGTGTCAAAGCGTAGAGTTTGAAATGGAAAATTCCTGTGCGGACTGCAAAGAAGGCTTACAAACGTGGCGGTACTTTTAGCCCGAACAAACGTAAAGCCGTCAAACGAATGCGTCCGACCCCGCTCCATTGACAAGATGACAATCTCTGATCCAATTTGGGCTTTATCTATTCTATAGTGATTGGCGATCGTCAGCTTATTGGAACAGGTAGATTTAGCAGAAAATTATAACATTTATTATCAAAACATTTCTACTATACGGACATAGATTGATGACAAACAGTTTTAAAAATGTGCTTTGGGCAAGCTCGTTTCACTCACTCTTGCAAATTTAAGGCTCAAAGCAATTCAGTAGAGCAACATAAATATATCGGAATAGACACGCAAGCATTCTTAAAAATTCAATCCTGCTGAGTACTCGTAACATAAAAAGTGTGAGACATGACCCGAACTTTCATTTGCATACTCCTCACTGAAGCTCAAACAAACTTCTATGTTCAAACAAAAAATTTAGTTCTATGTTAGATCTGAAATCTTAACGCACCCTAACCGTACGTAGCTACAATTATCAGTGGGCACATAGGACAGGGATCTAAAGCGACGACGTGCGTGTACGCCTCGTACCCACAAGTTTGGCAACGCCTCGCGCCGGGTTGGTCACGCGACGCGTCACTTCAATTTGGTAAATGACCGCCGTACAATGCTGTACACTAATATGGGAACTCGTATTATTATGTGCGACCTTGACACTTTATTCCGTAAATATTTGTGTGACGATATGATAATTTATTGCATGGCTTTTGGTGGTGGTACTGAAACAAATATTATTTATTTATTTATTTATTATTTATTTATTTAAACTTTATGTACAATAGTGGTACATGGGCGGACTTAATGCATCAAGGCATTCTCTACCAGTCAACCTTTGGGTTATTAAGACTATACTGTGGTAGGTGTACAATAAATAAATATAAGATACAAAATTGAATTTTAACATTTCGGAAAGAATATACAGATAATATATATAATACTAATAAAATACATATATATGCTAAAATAATAAACTAATAAATATGATATATAATATGTAATCATACCGATTAAGAGAATTCATAGTAATCATGACGAAGAACGACTAAGAATGACAAGCTTTTAAGTAGTGTTTACGGATTTTACGCTTAAAGGAAAATTTTGACTCCGCCTTCTTGATGTCAAGGGGAAGCATATTCCAGAGTTTAATTGTAGAAATAGCGTAGGAATTAGACAAAAACCCGGTGCGGTGAGAAGGGATATGAAGAAGCAAGCCTTTAGATGCTCGAAGGTTGAGACTGTGAGAACTGCCCAACACTTTAAAATATTGTTTTAAATAATCAGGAGCACAAGGATCGTTCATGATAGTGAAGAGCATGCAGAGGGATCTGAGGGATCTTCTCTGACGGATAGGCAACCATTTAAGCTGAGAACGGAAGGAAGAAATGTGATTATATTTACGAAGGCCAAAAATGAAACGAATACAGTTGTTAAGAAGTCGATCCAGTTTGTTGAGAAGTTCTTGGGATAGATCAGAGTAGCAAACATCATCATCATTTTTTTTAAGTCAGTTTGACGGATCTGCAGTCGTCTGTCGGCATGACTAAGCACTAAAAGACCCTTGATTAATGTCAATAAATAAAAAGCTTTACCTAAATGTCACTTTAATGATTCGAGGTGTAGTTGAGTTGGAGGACATGACCTAAAATATGGGTCTTTGTCACCATACTAAACAGTAAACGTCTTTAAGTGATTCAAATACTGTCTACAATAAATTGATCCAACTAATTTGAGATATTTAGTTGATTTCCAACTTGCGACCTCACTGCTTTATTGAGTTTATGGCTAAAAACAAATGTCGTGTCTGTAGATTCTCGCGAAATCCTGACACAAGCACTAGAGGTGTCTCACCGACCACCACCATGAATCTTAAGCAGTAGATAACTAAATTTATTTAAAAATAAACTGCCAGTAACTATAATATCTGTCCAAGTTTAAATAAGAAACTTCACAAACGTTAAAAGGTAAAGTAGTTTCAACCAATTTCATAAAATGAATACACAGGAACGAATCCATAGGGAGCCGTCCGTAAAGCAAGCCACGCCCGCGCCCATTTGTTGAATTTATAACCATAATGTGGTCTAGAGCGAAAAAATGAGGTCTGTGTATTATCCTGCAATCACTGGCTGGCGACGAATTAGAACCCAACACTTTTTATCTATGGTATTAAGGAGTAAGCACGCAACTAGATACTGTTATGACCTAATTCTTGGCCAACGATCAGTTATAATGAGCATTATACTACATAGAAAGTCGGCGTATTTAGTTGTTTTACCTGGTCTTTTTTAGGGTTCCGTAAGGGTAACCAACGGAACCCTATTACTAAATCTCCGCTGTCCGTCCGTCTGTCTGTCAGCGGGTTGTATTTCAAAAACCGTTATAAATAGACCGTTAAAATTTTCACAGAGAGTGTATTTTTATTGCCGCCATAATAAAAAACAAATAAAATTAACAAATAAAGGGGCTCCCATACACGAAACGTGTTTTTTTCGGTTTATGGTACGGAACCTTTCGTTCGTGTGAACCCGAAAAAATTCTGACTCGCACTAGGCCTGTTTGGAATGGACACTTTAGGAACTAAAAATAAAATAAAAAGCAATATAAAGTATAAAATAACTTGACCTTCGGAAGTCGGTGTTTTTGGTTGAATCTTCGTATTTTAACACCGACTTCCGAAATTAAAATTATTTTATACTTTGTAGTGTATTTTTTTATTTGGAAGTCGGTTGTATTTTTTTGGAAAAAGTTTTTACTTTTAAACTCTTTAGTGGTAGGTTTAGGGGAAAGTCACAGGAAAGCAAAACACGCGATTTCGTTTCACTTGGATGACGTATTTTCTATTTCCTATAGCTATTTTGATTTAAAAACCAAACTACTGAACCGATTTTGATAAAATTTCTATGAGACCAATCGGAACGTAAGTATATCCTATCATATGGTTTTTTTTTCAAATCGGTTCATAAATGACGGAGTTATGAGGTAACAAACATAAAAAAAGAAATATAACCGAATTGAGAACCTCCTCCTATTTTTGAAATCGGTTAAGAAGTTAGTGGTTTCGTGTTAGTGCACGTCAGTAAGGATAATTAGTCCTTACTGACGTGCCCACAGTTAGACCACACATTACAAAAATAATAATACTGAGGGTGCTTTTTGCCTCCATATACCGAAAATCGAACGTTCAAGATTCATCCATGAAAATCCAACAAGTTTCACATTAAAATGTTCTATCACCTCAGTGTTTCCTCAGTGCCATATTGATACATACTTTCACCAAAATTCCACCGTGATTGACACATTTCCGGTGTCGCATTACGCACCTTTACACTGGCGAACCTTTTTGGGGAGAATTGTATAAATCAACGAAGGGATTTGTTTTCCTATATGCTTATTGACGATTTAGCTTTTGTCATAGACTATAGTTGATTTTAAAATGCAATTGCAAGTGGATAAATATCTACAAATTACAATTATGCATTTTCGAAATAAAATTGAGTAGTTACCTACATACAACTGCGTCTAACATTACAATAAAAAACAAAATAAAATCGGATACTAGGAAATGCAAAGAAACACAAACCCTCTACCATTTAAATTACTNACTACAAATTACAATTATGCATTTTCGAAATAAAATTGAGTAGTTACCTACATACAACTGCGTCTAACATTACAATAAATAAACAAAATAAAATCGGATACTAGGAAATGCAAAGAAACACAAACCCTCTACCATTTAAATTACTTCATCAAACAAGCCATTCTAATTAATCAACTGAATGGAGGAAAGCAACAACGTAACAAAATAAAATAACTGAAAATGATAGCTTTTATTTTTCGCCATTTCTAGTAAATGAAGATTTATAATAGGAGCGTCGGTTGAGGAATCAGTGAGGACACACTAAGACGTAGATTGATGTTTCTTCGCTAAATAGCAATCCTGAAAGTAACGACCACGCATTTTTATTTCTGTATTACTGCGTCGTATGGCGGAAGATCAATACAACAGTCAGGTCCGGAAAACAATGTTTGATCTCTATCTCGAGATACATAAACTATTATGTATCTGTTGAGATACATACATTGTTTTGTTCGGAACAATAAATCCGATTAACGATTATTTTCCTAACAGCTTGCTCTTGGCTGGGTTGGTCCAACAAATTGTACTCACAGCAAAGTAAGTTAGAATTTGTTCGTCACGTTTGTTCTACAGTAGAACTAAGTTGGAATAGTTCACTTCCACGTAGTAAATAGAAAACGGTCCTTACTTAAATTAACCATTTGAAAATTGAAACGGTTAACTTAAACATCTCGTCTTTAATTTCCGAGGTTGTCGATCGTAAATACGGGAAAGTGCTTATGTATTTAATGTGAGTTTTTCAATTTATAATACCTTAGACATTATTGACGTCGGTGAAGGAGAACGTCCGCGTTGTAAGAAAACTGAACTTATAAAATACAAGCTCAGGTTTTAGAGCAAGCGTGGTGATTAGTGCTTATGCCATCTAAATATACATTTTTAAATACAGTAATAAAAATGATAAGGAAATTTAATAAAATAGTAGCACACTAGTAACGGGGCAGAGCCCAAGCTACCCGGCTGTCAGGGCTCCAGAGACAGGAATTTCCGAACAATACGAGCCGTGTCCTGATTTACCGCTTTCTGAATTTCGCCCTTGATCCAGCCGCCTATAGAGAGCATCCTAGGGTGCTGGAGGCCCGTGGTTATTAAGCCATTGGCTGACACGACGATCGTTACAATGACCGCTGAGTTATTTATGAATATTATTGACCTACAAATAATCACAATACAATTGTTACTGACCGCCACGCGCCAGTTATTTTTATCAAAAGCATTTTCATTCGGGTGAAATTGGAGTATTTGGGCCATGTCAACCGCATGCTCACAGAAAGATGGACAAAGAAAATGTATACAGGGTGGAATTTTGTAATGCCACCTGAAGGGAAAGTACTCTTAATACTGTAGATAGAAAATTTTACTCAAAGAAAACATTCCTTTATTTTTGAGTAGAAAGAAAACTGCATTAAAAAAATTGTATAAATTCGCGTGCCACACCCGGGAATCGAACCGACTAAAATCTGTAAAAATTACAACCTGTACTTTTATTGCATCGATCGTTACGATCAATTAAAAAGATGAAATCGCTCTAAGAAACTTGATAAATCAAATGATAGGAAACCCATGAAATCTTAAATTATTTTAATTATTTACAAAAAATGGTAAACTAACTGATTAGTTTTATAATTTTAACTAATTAGAATTTTCAAAATCTTTGAATGCAGTTTTCTTTCTATTCAAAAATAAAGGAATGTTTTCTTTGAGTAAAATTTTCCATCTACAGTATTAAGAGTACTTTCCCTTCAGGTGACATTACAAAATGCCACCCTGTATGTTTATACTATATATACTTATTGGTCTCCTACGCAGTTAGCTATTTTAACCGACTTCAAAAAAGGAGGAGATTTTTTTAATGTTTGTTGCCTCGTTAAGTCGTTACTCCGTCATTTAAGAACCGATTTGAAAAAATATTTTTTCATGTGAAAGGATATACGACTTCAATTGGTACCATAGGTATATTTCATGAAAATCGTTTCAGTAATTTGGTTTTTAAATCAAAATAGCTGGTGGAAATAGAAAATATATCATCAAAGTAAACAAAATTGCGTATTTTGCTTTCCTGTGACTTACTAGTGGCGTTGTTAGGTTAGGTTAACTGGACTGTGGGGGTACCACTATTAAGTGTAAAATAAAAAACACTACAAAGTATAAAATAACTTTAATTTCGGAAGTCGGTATTAAAATACGAAGAAACTACCGAAACACCCTTTTATTTTTTTAATAAGTTTTTGGTAGAACACAAACCTCCAAAGATTATTGATGCCACGCCAATTAAAGCGCCGCCAAGTCAAATAATGAGATTGGCTGTTGAACATGCATTCAACCAAGCAACGCAGCCAAAGGGCGTTTGACAATATGTCACATTTATTTCGCGATAATTTACTTTCAAGAAACCGGGCCTAGGTATTTGTAAGTGGATTAAAAACTTATCTGCTTAGAAATATTCAAAAGCAATTACGGCTCATTGTGAGTTCCTGTACCTATGCATATCTAAATTAACTTGAAACCGCTTCTTGTATTGGCATTGTCTCACCGTGTGTGTATAGTAGTAGACGAAAGGTAATAAAGATTTTCCCTACTAAACACGCTAATACATAAATTAGCTAAGCAGCACATCAAATTAAATCCAGTGTAACTTGAACTCGGTAGACTATCTCCGTGATCCATTTAAGAGGTCAGCTGTATCTGGGCATAGTAAATAATAAAGGTTGTTAATTTAATAGAACTAACGCAGGTTAGTACGGGGACGAAGGCTAGTATCCGTTTAAAGGAAGATAGAGAGTGAATGCAATAATAATGAAGTGCCTTTGTTTACACAGAGGCATACTTATTTAAAACATATTTGCCGGAATCATGAAGAATTAAGAACATTGCCGCTCCTACGAACAGAATCTTTCCTTGATAATTAAGCTAAAACTCTAATTTCCCGCATCACCTGATACCCGGTTGTTAGAACGTCATTATTCTGCCACACCACACAAATCAAGCGAAAATACCTTGTATATACACTTAGCTATATTACAGCCAACTCTTTTACTGCCCAGACAAAACGAATCGACCAACAACTTCATCCTTTTTCACGCTGTAAAACAGTAAAAAGAAATCCTTCTAATTCCACGCAGCCTAAAAAGTTTACGTAGACATTGTGTTGTGGCCTCTGTTTCTGTACCTCTGACCGATGTTTACGACTCCCAAGTTTTACTGTCTTCTTCAGAAACAACAGAAATACTGCGGACACAATTAACTCTTGTGTAAAGTTTTGTTCGAGCTCCTAGATGTTTATTGTTCCCTTTTTCATGTAATTGACACTCACTTTGTATAGATACAAAGTTTACGAGGTTTTCTTTCTTCGGAGAACACTTAAACTCAAGTGCTTTTAATGTTAACGTGTGTACCTACATTTAGGGAATATGCCCAGACTGAATTATTGCCGTAGAGTTTGAGTACCTAGTTTACAAATGTTTTCTTTTTCTACCCTTCAGTAGTAAGTAAAGTTGTGCTGTGTGATGTCACTCGTATTTGATTGCTCGGTTCTACATTCAATTTCTCCACAGAGAAATAAGAACTCATCAGTTGCTATAGTTGAGATTTGTTTAAATAAAGCCCGAAATATCAAGCTGAACAATGTTATATTCCGCCGGACTAGTTAATGGGTAGCATGCGACTTAACTACGCTCATATAAAATCAATCATGAATGTCGATTTAATAAAGTATGCATGTCCTACAAACGAATTACTAATAGGTTTTTAATTGTTCCGACTATATACTGGCTGGTGAGTGACCAGAGTGCGAAACGTAATAGATACAATATTCAGAATTTAATAAGAGATTTCTCAATTGCTTCCCAATTCTGTTTCGCAAGGGAGACATTATGAATACGAATATTAGAACGGCATAAAAATCTCGCAGGACAGGGGTTGATAACATTTTAGCTCTCGGTTCTAGTAGCGTTAGTCCCCCGAGATTTAAGTGCGAAACTTCGGCGATGCTAAATTATTACTAACGGATACCGGATAGCAATCAACCATACTCTATAGAAAAGGTACTGAAAAGCATACTATAGTAGTTACCCTTAGGTACCGACTGCTAACGTGAAGCAATACCCGTCCATTGTCAGTCTACGCCTTATTAAAGTCGGTAGGGTTGCAAGCTCATAAATTTTCCCGCACTATAGTAACGACATGTGTATATTCAGCACGTTTTACGACTCATAATTTCAGTTCATAAAATATGCGCTAATTATTTACAAAAATAAGTGTGAAAAAACACGTCGTTTGGATGGCGTTCCCATAAAAGTTAATTAAAAATATTATGTGATTTATTGGCTCTTGCATACATTCGTTACGCCAACGTGTCAATTAGAAATTATTGTTTTTATTTTTAAGTACAAACCAACCAACGGGTATAATGTTTTATTTCTGGTAGCGTAAACTAATTTACTTATCAAGCGTCGACTAAATAAGAAGCGTTTAATTATTATTATAGGCCTAGTTCTTACAGCGCAGTGAACTAAACGAATCTAGCGAAGTGTAATTGAAAACTAAAAAGGTCCATGATAATGTGTGGCGGGTAAAAGTGTGTGGTGAGACTTTAGAACCGTGCGCAGTGTCCATAATGATGACCAGTTGATGTTGAGAGACCTTGCGGGTTGGGTCTGCAAGATGGTGGCTAGAGGGAGAGGGCGCATGCTCTCCATCCTCTTCAGCGCGCTATTGCTGGGAAGGGCTATTGCAGGTGAGGAACTAACACTATTCTTAATTCTTAAATGTTCCACATAAACGTGTATAATAAAATTAATGTACCAACAAAGCAAGCAAGTGGACATTATAAAAATTAAGCTTTAAGTTTTCACATTAATTTGGTGAAACTAAAAAGGTACAAAGGTAAAAATTTAGGTATAATATTTTGACTAATTATATAAAACAAAGGAAATTTTTAAGTAATTATGAAACTTATTACTTACGTTACTTAAGTGCCTCTTAGATGTGTAACAAAATTAAAATCGATGCAAACTGAACTTACATTATCAGTACCTACTCAGACTAGTAAAACTGATAAAATATCGTAAAAATGTTGACTTCCATGCGACACGAGAAAGAATATCTAAAACATCTCGCGAGCTAAAGGCGAATGAATCGCAAGCCAGCTCGAAATGTGCATAAGCCCTCCTGTATCGATGGTCGGCGAACTGACTATTTTAAATATTAGCATAAGAAGGCGATTTCAGCGAACGAAATTTAGCCTTCGAGAAAGCCGATTCTATTATTCATTCAATTTATATTCGACAAGATTACAAAATTTCGTTCAGCTCTTGGAGAATCATCACACCTAAAGTTATTCTTCGTTCTTTTAATTATGCACAGCAAATAAATCATTACTGCTACTGGTACAATTAAACGCCTTTCGATTTTACGTGTATTTCCACACCATTTTATATGAATTATTTATTTGTAATGTAGAAACACATTTTTTGTAATTAAATATGTATGTGCGCACATGATATCTACCTACAAATATCGACGCGAACATTAATGAATACAAACTTCCTATATACATAAACGTACATACGTATACATATATCAATGACTCTTAATTTTGTTAAGAACAATCGAACAAACAAACAGTGGGGAACACTCTTAATTTTCAAAGGCAATCAAAACATCGGATCTGGGAACCCTCGTAGATATGTGGACTTAACTGGGTTTATACCAGTACGTGACTGCATGGATCAGTACAGTCATCCCCGAAAGGGTCTCCCTACTCGTTAGTAGTATATCAAAACAAAAGTGATTTGGTAAAACGAATGAATTAAAATTAAATGTTTTACAAATAAAATAAGTTACACAAGTTTTTCAGTTGATACAGAAATAGGTGTAAGTATATTATTCAATAATAATTCTTTATTATCAGGCAACTAAGGCCCATAGATAAAATACACAAATTTAACATACAAAAAATGTACTAATAAATATTAATTTTGCTTAACTTATAAACTAAGACAGACGAAGTGACGGCGTCGAGTTTCACCAAATGTGCGAGGTACAGCTACCTCNATGTACTAATAAATATTAATTTTGCTTATATAAACTAAGACAGACGAAGTGACGGCGTCGAGTTTCACCAAATGTGCGAGGTACAGCTACCTCGCACATTTTTCGTGTATATCCTTACACCACCCAGCTGTGCAAGGAGCTTGCATGCTGTGCATTGCGATGCTTTGAAACGGTGTGCAGCTGAGTGATACTCTTCTCAATTGCTGTTTCACCCAACCCATGAACAGATACCTACTTCGCATCCCTCGTCTCTCGCTTTTTCTATGTACAAATACCCAGCACTGCTACCAGAGCTGCGCTAAGCTAGGCTAGGAAAGGAAAGTCCGAAGACATCCTTATATGTATATTACTGCATTTGAGATATTACTAATACATTTTAGTACAAATTCCACTACCGCTAAGAATTGCCAAAGTATAGGTTATAGGCAATAGACAACTTGTTCAAAAGAAAACATTGATCCTTTAATCCGCTACGAGTCAAATGTTTTGCCTCCGACTGTACAGCTTCCAGACTAACGAAGCATTAACACAATAGTTAAAACAGCGAAACAAAGTCGAATTAATTTTCGCTAATTAGACGCCGACGGTTAGCGAAAGTAGTAAGTATAAAGGAAGTATCGCAAACAGCAGTCTTGTGTTATCATTACTATTAGTTACACTATTGTAAAACCCATTTGATGCTGCACGTACTTTAAGCAATATTCAAGTTTTTGAGTAAACAAGAGATTTTTCAAAGTGGTCGTAAATTCGTAGCAAAATATTGCATAAGTACCTCTCCGAATATGAGGCGCTCACGAAAAATATTGTGCATTTTCATTCTACAGGTGATTACCAAACAATGTACCTAATGCTTTGTTTTTATTCGACCATTCCAATTCGCCAGAAAACATTCAGTGCAACTACTTTTAGCTAGAAGAATCATTACTAAACTATAATAAAAGCAAATCCCAATTTCCTTGAACATAACATTCAGTAACACTTTACTTAATCATTATTACACATACGAAGTGCGATTTCACCCTTTTATCAAAAGTGTTAAAGGTTACCAAGAACAATAAAACACTTAATAATAATAGCACGAATCACTGAGTATTATCTCTCAAGGCTGTTGTAGAAACAAAACCGAACGACGCGACAGCGACGGTCCGACGCACAATAAATTCTAGCTTATTTCCCGCAGCCATTGTTACTTACCAGATATATTTTGAGACTCAGAAATGAATCATTAAACAGTGTCGAGGACTCGGGGAAGGCAGTGGGTGCCTCCGCAGAAATAAATCAATCTAGAACTGACATGCGACATAAAATACTGCTAGGATAACAAAACAATGGGAATTAGGCGTTTATTACACACTTATTTGCCAAAATAAACACGCAGGATGTTAAGTTTTTATTCCTTATATGGTCCTTCTAGTTTTTCTTTTTTATATAGGGGTTCGACATGTTTGTATGGGAACTGACATTGCCATCCGCCGCCATTTTAGTCGCGGCGCGCTATGAAAAGGGTATACGAGTAACATTTTTTGTGTGTTGTGTTTGTTAGGTAAAGGACACTTAAACAAACAAAAAATGTTGGCAGTATGGTGCCTTAAAGTGTCACGTTTCCGAGATATTTGCAGGTAAAGTCGCCATGTGAGAACAATGACAATCACTAAAAATTAACTAATCACATGCTCATGTCAGCTTGATTTAACTTTTTAATGAAATAAAACCTATTTGTATCCTCTACACACAAGTTTATCGTGGGCCAAGACTTTGAAAAATAATCAAAAGGTCGGCCGGGTAGCTATGCCACATACAAAGGTTCTATCCCCTTTATTTATTTTATATTTTTAGTGACTTTATTCACTTGTGTACTGCAAGTCGACTATCTGCATCTGACAGACATCTGCAATAGAATCACAAAGAAACACTACGAGATACATGCAAACACGGATATACTCGTTGTTTTTTATAAGATTTTAAATTTATTCAAATTATAGATAAGCTGATGGCTTCGAAATGGTTTATTCTTCACTAAAGTAATTGGGTGTTAGGTAGTTGAAATATATGCCGGTTTGAACAATTAATTTCCCTTAATTCTATGGTAGAAGTCATTAAGTTTCCCTTGAACGTATCGCGCGTAAAATGCGGCCTCGATCAATTGCGGGCCCCATTAAGTGTGCTTAATTAACGTGTAAACTGATGAACTTTCTAATGGATTTTGTTTTTAAGCTCAATTAAGTAGAAACTGAGCCTGAGTGATGAACGTCGACCGATGAGCTATGAATACTTAGAGAATTGTTGACATTACACTTTGCCATGTAAGTAACAAGCATTTTTTAATAAGACAATTAAACGTTAATATAGACCACATTTCCTCTATCAACAATTGATATAATGCTCTATTTTCTATTGCTTTAAGTCGTTACCTAAACAAAGCCTTATTAAAATCTGCATATTTAAAATGCTGCATGCAAAATAAAAAAGTAGAAACTTCTCAAACTTTAAAGCCTTAACAGTACTTACCAGTACTTTCGTAGTGCCAAGTGAAGAGGTTTTTCCATTAGGAAACAGCGCCTTACTTCACGAATACTTTTCTCCGAGCTGTTACAGGTCATATTTTTTCCTGTCCGTGCGAAGAAAGTCAACATGAGATATGATGTTGACTCCCATCATATGGACACAAGTATATGAGTACTTTCCTTCTGGCTCATATTACAGAGGACTCGTTGTTTTAACAGCTTGCACTAGCTCGTCTTCAATGGTTTAAGTTTTCATACCACTAACTAGGCACAAAAGTTCTTGTATAGTTCTAATTTGGACACTAAAAACTTCAAGATTTGTATGATAAAATTCAGAAAGTTACAGTCTCCCGTTCTTGGGCATCCCTCATGAAACATGGACCCATAATTAGGGGTCTAGCAAAACTTTTGGAAATAGGTGAGCATGCGGTGGATAGCAGACAAAGTGGGCAGTTGCAAACTCCGAAACTCTGCTAAACTTCCCCAGAATACATATGTACATGTTTGTAACTAACCTCACAGAAATTGGTATAGAAATTGGTATAGGTATAGAGGTCGGATTTTCTTGCAAGTATTTATTTTATCGTTTGAGGGTAATCAGTCACGAAATTGGGAGCTAACATATCATTACTCCAGCACGAAAATAGTTGTACCGGTTGTACGGTCTACCCGTGTTTGTCGCTAACTCTGTTCATGTGAAACTTAGAATTACTATGTTTCACATGAACAGAGTTAGCGACGACAGTCAGCGAAGTAGAATAAGTCTTCACTAATTTCTTTCTCGAAGAGTATAAAGAATGCCTAAAAGNATAGTAATTCTAAGTTTCACATGAACAGAGTCAGCGAAGTAGAATAAGTCTTCACTAATTTCTTTCTCGAAGAGTATAAAGAATGCCTAAAAGGATATTAAGATTAATATTTTAATACTCATAGACATACAGTTAAAATGGAACACTCTAAACTTACATGAAACTTACAAATGAAATGATGTCTTTTGTTTCCAGTAATATCATGTAGGTACCGTCTGATATAAATATTTTCCAAACCAATATACCTAACCATAGAATCTTATGCTCATAATAATAAAGCAAAAACAAATTTTCTATCCAATCTGCTTTATTTTCCTCTAATGTTGGTATTGCATGCTATTTTAACGTCAATATAAGTATACATTTTATAATAATTGAAACCAGAGCTTTTTCTCATCGAGCGATTTGTTATCACTTATCAAGTGACTGACATTCGATTAGACTCATCTTGGCTTGTCCCGGGATAAGAATCATAACAATTTAAGAGACTTTTAACAGCCACTTCCATCGTTAAAACTTTACGATGCAATTCTATTTTCAATTCTTATTATAATTAAAAAAAAGCTAAACTTGGTCGGAAGCGATACCAAAGATTTAACAAAAATCGTTGTATGTTGTAATCAGAGAAAATCTTGAAATATCTTTGCCCACAATAACAGAAAGATAAACATGATGAGGAGAGATTTATAACAAAGGAAAACAAGGAAAAGAGAATGTATGAGCTAGTTTCTTTGGTCTTAGCAGCAGTTCGTACGTAAACTCATTCGTCCGTAACTTATAAGTTTGATGTGATACAGAAATAAGTTTGGCGCCGGAGAGATTCAACATCCCATAAGAGCGCTTAAGGAAAGTGGCGCGCCCCTGTTACACTCGAATATATTGGAGAGTTTCCTCGCTCTATATCTACATAATGTTATTGTACCTCCTTACATACTGCGGATTTGTTAATCATATTGTAACAAGATTATGCAGGCGTACAACTTTTGTACAAGTTTGTCAAGTGTATAGGTAATGAAAAATCTATTGTTAGCTTCCTTTATGACAAGAACGTAGCTGGCTTACTTGCAAAGGCAAAGACATGTTCGAGATGCAATCTTATTTTATCAAGAAAGTGTACTTAGGGCGGCTGATTTTTACTTTTGAGGAAGAAAAATGGCGGTTTACAGCTTTTGGTCAGAAAATACATATGTATGTCAAACAGCTGTATTTATTCTGCAGTTAAAAATTATCTGACTTTTGAAAAATCAGCCCTAATTATGACACTTATTCTAAGTTAAGGGCAACTATAAATTTCTCCAGGCATTACAGATGTTGGCAGTAAGTTTGATTTTACTTAGAGCATGTATAAATTATTACAAGCTTTTATTTAACTTGCAATGTATGTAACTATGTAGTTCGGGTGGAATCTTGCAACTCAATTTTGAAGCAGATATCTTCAACCGATTAAGCTGTTTGGAAGACAATGCATGGTTAACTGTGTGACGTCATTCTAAATCCAACATGGTGGCACACCCAAGATGGCGGACTAGTTATTTTTAATGCACTCTTACAATATGGGTATCAAATGGAAAGGCTTGCTAAAAATAACTTGAGAAATAAAGTGACGTAACTCTAAATTCAATATGGCGGACTTCTAAACCTTTCATATCATGTAAATTATGTAATGACGTTATAAGTTGATAGTAAAAGTTTTAAAGTAAAAGTTTTTTTTTTCTTTTTAGTGCATTTAAATAAAAACTTGATTTTTAAAAAGGTTTTTTACTTTTAATTTTATCATTATTTTTTTTACTTTTGTAGGATCCGAATACGGAAAGTAATATTGAGATACAGCACTATTGTATCCGCCGTGTCTCGTCCCTAGGGATAACTGAAAAGAAAACTAAAGTGACAGACTGGAGTAAGCTGGTGTCAATCTACCCGTGTCACCCGAGTGTTGTTACATTGAACTTCTTTGGAACTTATCCTTCTGAACTGACCTAACTTACGATTGAAGCTCATGTTCAAATACAAACAATTTAATACTAGCTTCTTCCCGCAGATTTGCTTGCTTTAAAAGAGTTTTCACGCTTTTAAATTAGCCCAAGATAACTTATAACCGGGATTCAAACTATTCTTCATTCTTATCCAGGTTAAAAGTTTCATCAAATCTGTTCAGCCATTGAGGCGTGATTGATCAATATTATTCAAATAACAACTAACTGGATTATATTTCATTGCCAGATGCATGACATTCATATTTTGTGTCGCGCATGAAAATAACGGACCATGGTATTTTTTAGAATCAAAAGAATTAATAACGCATATATGCACTCAATAAAAATACATTTATTAAGTGAGGAGCGCACTGAACTATTTTATCATTTTATTCACACCTGTATGATTTGGGTCGGTTTCAGCCACTACAATATTTCAATAGTCAGCCAATTTTATCCGAGGAATAAATAGAACAGTTTGACTTATTTTATGTACAATATCTGACACATCGCCATTACCTATTCCTCAGAAAAGTAAAAAAAAAACAGCACGGAATTTAAAGTTAATATATTTTTCTATAAACCTAAGTAAAATGAAAATAACTTTGAATAACCATACTACATATATATATACCTTCAAGAAAGCAATAATTTTGTAAGAAAACTTCCAGTAAAGTGCTAATTTGTTCTAGAATGATAACAGTGGGTTATTCTCATGATTTACGATATTGTTGTGATATAATCTTGATATACAATCGTAACCCACGCAACGTAATAATATTAAATTGTTAATTAATGCGAACAACTGAAATAAGGCAAGTGCTCTACTTAGGAGACAGCGACGAAAATTAACTATGTTAATTATAACGCCGTTTAAGATCTTAGTAGTAATTTTCATTATTATATCCCTACTAATCCTGTTTACTTTTACAAATGGGAGTTCATTTTCTTGTGTCTTTATGGCTAAGTTGCTGACACAGTTCAAACTTGGGATAATAGACTATTCATTCTGGAGAATTAAACATTTGGATTGAATGAAAACATTTTACTAAAACTCTAATCGATCATTTAGTATAATTTAGCTTTGTAAGCCCTGGCTGGGGGCCTTAAATTCATTTGAGGCCACCACAGGATAGTCCGGTTAAGCAGTAACCAGCCTTAGTGTGCTAAACAGCGAGTGATCATCGTCAAAAACAAAATAAAACTCTAATTTATGTTATCTCTCAATCTTTACCAGTGACGACGAAAATTAACGCCGTCCATAGACGAATAAGGAAAAATCCTTATTACATCACTACTCATCCTGTTTACTGTTACAAATGGGACTTAGTTTTCTTCTGGCTTTATGGGTAAGTTGCTGACATAGTTCAAACTTCGGAAAAGCGACTTTTCATTCTGAGAGTTAANACTACTAAGATCATAATCTTAGTAGTATTTTTCCTTATTACATCACTACTCATCCTGTTTACTGTTACAAATGGGACTTAGTTTTCTTCTGTCTTTATGGGTAAGTTGCTGACATAGTTCAAACTTCGGAAAAGCGACTTTTCATTCTGAGAGTTAAACATTTGGACTTAACGAAAGCATTTCACCCAAAACTCTCTTTTGTGTTATCTATGAATCTTTATCGGTGGCAAAGAATGTAAATGTTAATGAAGGAAGCAGGTCACAATTCTGCGCAAAAATCATGGACTCGGATTATTGCCAAGTTTAAAAGGGAAAGCTGTAAGGAAGCAAGCGATAGGTCCTTCACCACTACTGCAACTAAACGTTACTCGTTTGCATAAAACTGAATTACTTTTCTATTCATCTTTCTTTTTTTTATCCTTCATATGTTGATTTTACTCAACAAAAAGTGCCTGATTTCCGTCCTGCGACAAAATTGTGTAGTATTAATTCTTTGCCAAAAATCCAAGGATAAGTGAACAATGGAAGCATGGAGGTCCGCAGGTCCTTTGAAAGCGAACTGAATACCACGTGGAGGGACATTCAATAGTATTATAAAGGACATTGTTCTACAGAAAGAAACCAACACACATTTTTCTTTTAGGGTTCCGCTGCCGAATGGCAAAAGTCTTTCTAATTTTCTGCAGTTTCCTGTATTACAGCTAAGTAAGCTCATTCCCACAAAACTTTAACGTTTGAATTTAAAAAGTTTCACAAAAATAATACACGGACGGAAATAAAGAAGTTATTTAAGTTGAGTTCTTTTTTTAAATCTGCATCGAAGCTCAACAAAGTCATATGGACACAGACGATCGATTTACCCGATTCCATAATAGTTCAATTTCAAACCATGTAAAAATAAGCGGAACTTACACGTGGTCAGCATTTTATGACAATACTTTTTATATGCTTAAGGTTACACACCTTAGTCAAATACATGGCTCATATAGAATACACACCTTGCTCTATTTAAAGCTCATGAATGTGGGCCAGAATGTTCTATTTATATTTTAGCCCAAGCAAACAGTGTAGTGATTGTTTCTCTGATTCGGGCCTAAAACAATATTAAATGCTTTATTCATTACCTACCTGAGCAGAACGTAGACGTAGGTACCAACTACGTAGTCCGTCGAAGGCTCTTGATTAACATAAATGAAATTCATAGACGATTTGGTTTTTGCTATTGTTTAAAGTTGTAAGAAACATGCTTACACCTAATTTGGGATACTATGAAAGAACTTCACTTTTTGGTTAATGTAGCATACATTAGTACAGGTAGTATATTATTGTTTAACGTAAAACTTAAGCTAAACACTTAGGTAGCTCTGCATCTACTCAAAATTCAGATACCAAACTGTTTTGAACAATATTTTTCTCCAAACCTATGAAGGGGACGAACTTTTGATATGGGTATACAAAAGATTCGACATTCTCAGGCGGTTACAAACGAACAGGTTTCACCTTACAGTACACACAAACAAAATTTCAAACAAAACTTTACAGAACATTGGATTACGTTGAAATGTTGCTCGTAGATTCTTTGTGACTACGAAAGGCACATACGGTTCTCGAGGAATAACAGAAAATAAAGTTCCACGCTAGCTAAAGAAAAACAAGCCGTGTGAATAGTTGGACACATTTATAAAACTAAATAAATATTAAATCCAGAAGAGTTTAACTTAAATATTTACGAACGTATTCACTAAAATATTGTAATGCAGTCTCAGCATGCGACTTCCTCAATATGTTCGTTCGTTACCCCACGGAGTACGGTATAGTGATTCCGTTCCTGATTCCCAATCAATTTGGCGCGACACGAAGCACCCCCGCTCGGCTTCGTCACCGAGCAGCGTTCACGATCACGCTCAATTCAGTTTAGATAATAAAAGACAACGTAGTGAAATAAAACAGGAACGAGAAAAGATATACGCTGTACGTACTGAATTTCTGTGAAACATCCAAATCGCTCTCGGGGACACTTCTGTTTCAATTCCTTGAAAGTGTCGGGCAAAAATTGTGTTAGGTGCCGCGCATACCTATGTAGCTATACGTACTCGTACATTGCTAGAGATTGCCACAGTCGAATTCCCCGTAAGGAATTCGACTATTCCAGTTTCCTGTTGCCTTGGGCGCCGGAACTGCTCGATATAACGTAGTCAAGCAAGGGTCATCCATTTATCAAATTAACAAAGATGTCTGAGGTAACTGAATCGAAAATGAGGTGTGAAGCATGAGCCAAGGCGAATAGAAATACCAAGGTCTACTAAGATAAAATACAGCTTATAAAATGCAGGGATCTAAATCATGGCACGCGAGGCTCTACAGACTAAAAGGGTCAGATTGAACAGACCGTGTAGGACATGCGGTAGGTATTACCGTTCCGAGCTAGTTGCGTGGGCTGAGCCTACAAGCGAGTAGTATTGCCGTAGTGCGTAGTAATGCGTAATTTCCTTTTACAACGATAACAGCATAATTAGGAAGACAGGCCACAACGAAAATTATTCGGGGGTAGGTAATCGGAGCTCGTCGGAGTCACGCGGTGCACGTTTAAACCCTGAGTTCGGCACCCTTTTGTCGCAGAGTAATATTTTATACATTGAACCCTTCATCAAGGAACGTGATGTTGGCGAGTAATCTGCTACACGGTGAGCTTTAGCTCCAAACTGTTTCTTCAAATATATTTACTCTGAATGAGTTTCTTTCCTTTATTTTCTTATGATTCAGTTAGGCTAACTGAAACTCCGTTATTAGGTAGGTACAATATTTCCAATCTATTTTTGTCTTCACCTAAACTGTTTGATATTTACACAAAATAGTTTGTTTGTAAACTAATCTTTAGTCTTGTGAGTTTCTTTGGATATTATTTGAAATCAAAAATCATACATGACAGTGACAAAGTCGACGACGGAGCGAGCTTACCCAGAAGAAGCCTGTTCACTGTAATTTTGAAGAGATTAGGGTTGTATGCCTTCGGAAACATTTAGTGCGAGGCAATGAGTTCCACTCCTTTGCTGTGCACATTATAAAAGGCGTTTAGAAACGATTAATGCGAATTGGTGGAATAGCAACAAGGTAGGGACTCCATTTTCCGCACTGAGACTCCCATTCGATCCGTTGTGCTTAGTAGGTAACAACAAGGTAGGGATGGTAACATGCAGTGCGTCTAGAGGTCATATGGTAGAAGGAGCCGGTGGGATGAGGTCCGGGGAGTTCCTGGACACTCTCCCCGAAGAACAATCTATAGAAGACCGACGAGCAGGGAACCTTGCGGCGATGAGCCAACCTGTGAAGCTTGACATCCACCAGTTTTACGTCACCAATAAGCCTTTTCTTAGATTGACTTAGTATTATTCTAAGATTCTTTTCTCAAGGAAAGAAAAACCTACTTCAAAAGCTTTCTTTTCTAGTACCTAATGTTATTACAGATTCGGGCTTTGGCGGACTACCCGCCTAACTTCGACTTCTCAACTCTGACTTTACCTACTAAATATTTCTCTTTTAAAAATAGTTTTAGTAGAAGGTGTCACAAGTTTTTGAAGCTTTTGAATGTCGGAATTCTATAAAGCTCCCAATATACGACAGACATTGGTAGCGCCTTTATGCCGTAGCGGTAAGGGTGATTTTCATAGAGTTTGTATTACCGCTGCGATACTTGACTGTAGACATATCTTTATTTATGGCATATAAAAACATGTCAAGAAAGAAGAGAATCCCAGAAATTAGTTTGGACAAGTGCATATATTTTTTTTTATCAGTCCCTGCAATTGTACTCAGTAAATCTACCACCATCGATCAAATAGAAGCTGTTGTGATTGTTTTTCGAATAAAACAATAATCTATACATATATGTATAATACTTTGTCCTGAATGACTGACTGACGGATCAACGCACAACCTGAAACTAACTTGGAGGGTGTGTTCTTTGTATGACGTAGGCATCCGATAAGAAAGGATTTTCCAAAATTCTATCGCAAAGGGGGTGAAAAAGGGGGGAAAAGTTTGAATGGGACAACATGATTACTTGGTGCAATCTTCTTCAACTTCAAATTTTGCAGTAACCTTTTTTAACAGAATTGATTGAAGACGTGTTTCGTATTTTATTGAAATTCATCCCCTAACGGGGTTAAAAAGGGGTAGAAAGTTATTTTCGGTCATTTGCTAACTTGTTATCAATACTCCTTAGTGTTTTTTATTTAAATAACATTTTATTTTGACACATGTTTGAAAACTCAATCCGATTTTATTCATAAAAAGGTTGAACTCACTTAGATCCATAAGCAAATACTCTTTAAAATTGTAAAGATGATTATGTTTAATTTGTTGTGGATATAATACTTATAGTTTGTCTTAGAAGTTTAATTTGGTGTGTATATAGGTATAGTTTTTTGCAATTTATAACATTTATAAATTTGTCTGTGTCTATTTTCAAAACTGGGAGCAGATTTGGTTAACATCAATAGGATTGTAGCGGTATCAATGCCAGCACATGAAAAACTAAGAAGCGAAATTTGTACGGCAACAAAAAAGAACCGCAGCGCCATCTACGACGAACTAACAACGAAATCCTGCATCGCTCAAGCAAAGTTCTCCGTGCGATTTGAACATGTACAACAGTTCGAATATCAACTATCGGGCAGTTGCCCATCAGACACAATAACCGTCTGGCAGGAGGATCCTCCCACTCCAGTGGAGGTATGCGGGACTTTACTCTCTGTACCGCATACCTCTATAGGATATTAATAAACCTTACTATTGTACTAATAGTGGGGGATGGCGCATGCCTTTTCCGTAGCTGTCTTATTTGTTGTACGGCACACAAGAACGCTCAATGGATATTCGTAAAGAAATTGTGTGTCATGTGACGACCAATTGGGATGAATTTGCTGTTATGTCTCATGACCGTCATGGCAAGAATCATGGGACAAAAGAAGAGTAACCCAGAGTAAGCGCACAGAGTATTCTGGTGATTCTTGCTCCCGGAGGAAAAAACAAAAAATATTGTTTACAAAGAAATACTGCGGTAGGTGAATAGTGTTTAGATTTTGTTGTAAAAAGATAATACCCCCGTATAACTTTCACTAGATCAAAGGCCGAGCTTCGTGTTTACAAAATATAACATTTTTTTTTTTCATTTTTAAATAACCTACGTAAAAACCAATTCAAAATCCTATTAGAACCATTTTCGACGCGGACGAAGTTGCGGGCAAAAGCTAATCTTATTATATACTAGCTTTTGCCCGCGACTTCGTCCGCGTGGAAGAGTTACTTGGGGCAGACATTTTTATTTTAAGATTATGAAGTTTAGTAAAGTTTCAGTCAATGCTACTGAACAGAAAAATAATAGATAGATATAGATAGTTTAACAAATGTTCGACGTGATTCTTTAAATTGGCATAACTTTCTTATTTGTGAACCGATTAACTTAAAACAAACACTTAATGTTAAGTGAAGCTTACCACAATGTGTTAGTGAACCACATCTAAATCGGATAAGCCGTTTTTCAAACAGACAAAAATTCTATCAATCGTTGTTTTGGGTGCTATTTGCGTTGATAAAGGTCCCAATAATATTTTTTCTCATATATCTTCCATGTTAAGCTTGTTACACTTCTGGATATGTTAACAAGGGCGTAGATACTACGCAGTGCCAACTTCATCATGATTCTGTCGTGAGAAAGGGATGGTGCTATTCGTCTTGTATAGCTCCGTCTCTCTTTCACACCGGAGTTATGGTGGTATTAAGACGTGAACCATTTCGCGTTAATACCATAATGATTCCGGACTCCTTGTCTATTTTGTCTAAATGTTATTCATTANGTTCACGTCTTCATTTCGCGTTAATACCATAATGATTCCGGACTCCTTGTCTATTTTGTCTAAATGTTATTCATTATAAGCTATTTCGTGATGGACAGGAGCAGTTTCAGTGAATAAGTTATTTCTACGTTTTCAGTGACACTTTCACTATCAACATACATTCAATTCACTTACTAACTTTTTTATTCGTCTTGTTGGCGACCGAATCGAGATCATGCTTATTTCAGTTTCTTATTTAAGACCTAGCGTATGTAAGTTGAAGTTTAATCATTCACATCTAGCAAAAGAATCAAAAGATTTTTTTTTGGCAAAACTTTTTTTACCTTTCGAGAAAATGCATTAAAATATGTTGCCTTTTTTATGAAATATTGCGCTACGTTTACATACTTCTATTAATAAAGTAGTTAGTAACTTAGGCACTCACGTAGATTATTTGTGTGTTTTTGTCCCTTAATGTAGATAATGTAGATAACGTCGGCATTACTTTTTTTACTTTTAATTTTTTTTGGACAACTCACACACGGTCATCCGATCCCAAACTAGGCAGAGCCTGTGCTATGGCAACCAGACAACTGATAAACATACTTATATATTTCTAAATACATACATAATATAGACAAATTACACCCAGACAGAACAAATGATCATGCTCATCACACAAAGATTTGTCCTGGGTGGGAATCGAACCCACGACCTCCGGTTTAGCAGTCAGGGTCACTAACCACTCGACCAACAGACCAATAAAAGCAAAATATTCCATTTGTAGTCCCAGATATTTGGATCACAATGTTTAGCAATTTTTTTTTATAACATTTACGTCTTCAATAACGTTTGAATATCTCAACGTGTCGTGCATTTTTCCGTATCCGTAAAAAGTATTTTATGGCAATTAATACCCAGGCAGCAAATTCTTTCACTGATAGAAACAATGTGGCTTTCTAAAATATGATAGATACTAAAAATTAATGTATGCTAAACCTTAAAACAACAATTTAAACAGCATAAATTGTTACTACATGCTATTATTAATTTCAGTTGATTCCAAAAAACTTTTACAACGCAAACATTTTGTTCGGAAACTCAGGACGTGGTACACCAGCGGCTTATGAAGTCAATTCATTAAGCGCGGTGTTAAATGATTGATCTGAGAGCTGGGACTTGCTTCCGTTCGTTTGGAAACTAAACTTTTCTGATTGAAAATGTTTGTCCACTAGCCACAGAAGGTAATATCGACATTCTGTTTATTTTTCCAAGGTAATACTTTATTTAAATTTGTAACCACAGGACTTACATATCATTTAGGTTCTATTTTAAAATAGCTTTGTACTTCCTTAAAATATAATACACAAAGGTTACGCCACTAGCAAAAGCATCTTTATTATTCTTGCGCAAGAAAACAAAAACCGATTTTCTTAAAATTCCGGAAACCATACTACGAATATTATAGAAAAGATCACGAGAAAAACGTAATTGTAAAGTATTTAAACTCATGACTGTACATTGCATTATCCCAAATAAACTCACAGTAGTGTCACATTCGCCATTCAATTAACATAATTAGTCAGTTTAATAACATATTTTAATTACGAAACGAATAACATCACTCAAGTCAGGGTCCAATAAATCATATTACGAGCATTTTGGCATTAAACGATACCTCGCGTTACCGATTTAATAAAATGGAACAACATTTAGGCAGTATCGCAATTTAAATTGAAAAGGCCTTTTCCGAGTACCTATCGACTAAAATAAATCTTATTCTAAAAGCAGTCATAACAGCATCTTGTTGAACGCCCACGTTAAATGGCTAAATTGAAAGAAATATTTTATTATTTCAAAGAAGCGCTCACTCCTCGAAGAGGTCGAAGAAGACCGAACCTATCACAACATCACAGGTTATCGTCGAAGTTACTTTTTAACACTAGTATTGATCTCTCTCAAGTGAGATTCAATTTTTACAGCCCACTCTTTCAAAAGAATTATTATTAGCAAAGTGGGCCGTAGAACATGGATCCTGGTAATCTGAAACCGGTTAGGCAGAAACATTATATTTGAACAGGTAAAGCGACCTTTGATAACGTTTTGCGAGTTTTTAAAGAAATAAAGAGTTTTTATTTCACCCCAAGTTGGGTAAAATGTTGAACTAAAGTTCGCTCAATACAATCATTGGATGAATTAAGTAAAAAAAAGTTGTATAAATTGATACGTAGAACAAACATGAGCATTAACAAATATTAACGTAGAATTTCAATGGAATTGCAGAATAATTTCCACGAATTTGCAACTAGGGAAATACGATACGAAGCATTACAACAAGAGGAACAATAAAACAAGAAGTAAATAATTGAAAATGAACGGCAAATATTGATTGTTTTACATTGATGACTCGAGAGGCTAGTTCAGGATTGGTTCGGCCTTTTTATTTGAGTCCCGCAATAACGAGCTGAATCAATGTGTTCTATTTCGTATTCTGTTAGTGCACGGTTGCGAAGTGGCGTCTGAGAATGAAATTACTGGTTACATCGCATCTGATTTCGATGGTAAAACGTCGAGCGCGGATTTTTGTTGTTTTTAGATTTTTAATGTTGGTTTCTGTTTGTTGGTTTTAGTTGGTCTGTTTTGGTATAGCTGTTGATGTAAAATAATGTTTAGTGAGTGCAATATTCCGTTTACATTTTTACCGTAGCGAATAGACAAAATTGAATAGTTACCTACCACCTATGTTCACATTGTGTAATGCGATTAATAAAAAAAGAGATATATTTATTTAGAAAAAAAAACTTTTAATTCTACACTAACTTTATAAAATTCTAAACTAACTGTTATAGTTACTTATATTTAGATTAATAATAGTAAAACAAGTCTTAATTAGATGCCCAGTTGCAAACAAACGCTGCATAAAAGTGACGATACTAAAGGACACCCAGTGAAGTCATGACCACGTACATCTGAATTTTTCAGATGTACGTGGTACGTACGTATTTCAAAAAATTCAGATGTACGCCAAAATATTGATAAAATAAATACCAAAAGATTATATATCTAGAAGCGAGGGTAACTACTGAGAAGATGATTAAAAGAGAAGTGTAAGTAGAAGGAGAAGACACGCACACTTTTTAACACATACCTTGTACACATACGCTGAACATAAGATACAACGATGTTCTGTAAAATTAGAATGGACATAACAGCTACATCATCATCTGCCTAGTCTTTTGCCAACTATATTGGGGTCGGCTTCCAGTCAAACCGGATTCAGATGAATACCAGTATTTTACGTGGAGCGGCTGACTACCAGTCCTCTACAACCCATGAACTGAGTAACACGGTACTTTTTGGCAATACTGGTGTCAGATTTTCTGTTTTCTGACAATTCGTAACGACTGCCAAAGAACTCCAAACAAAAAAATAATATTAATAAAATATACCGCGTAAGTAATATTTTGTAATACAAGTTTTACGTTTAATGCCTGTAGTAATACTCACGCGGAGATGAACGCTACCGTGTTATTCGATACCGACGGTTAGCTTTTACCTCCCCATTCACTATCCACCAGGACGTGTGCAACATCCCACCAGCCCCGGCAGAATTTAATCAGACGCTTACATGCGAAATAGTGTAGATAAACAGAGCAACGTACATTCCATAAGAAATATAGAGGTCCAGAGGGTTTTCCGCGGAACTACAATTTGGACAGCTTCAAAAGATTGATGAGAAGGGTAAGCATCGGGTTTTGAACATATCCATCCGTAGGCGGGGGTTTACCATCAGATGGGCCACTTACTTAATTGCTATAGCACTGTGTTAACTTTAAAAATATGTACTACGAATAGAAGACCTTTGTTTTGTGAAAACCGATTTATCAACACCACTTAATTGGCCTATTCATTAGGTTATCAATAACAGATCCGTTTTATGCAACCAGAATTATGATGCTCCAATTTGAGAACCGTTAATCGCCAATACTTGATACAGATAATGTTTTCAAGAAACATAAAATTGCTTCCAAACCAAATATGTAGTTTAAGGCGAGAGAGTAGATAAAGTACTGAAATAAATATTTTGTAGCTGTTTGGTTATGGAGAGAGGCAACGGCTGGATCTGCAAGCTGCATTCAAATCGCAACATGTGCAGAGAATTTCGTTTATGTATCGAGTCTCTACATTATAATCTCTTTGCATACTTGCCTCCTTGGGTGCGTCTATTGATCGGGCTCTTTTCGAGTTCTAGAAGAAGAAAGCTAATTTAAACTTAATGTACAACAGTGGTACATGGGCGGACTTAATGCATCAAGGCATTCTCTACCAGACAACCTTTGGGTTAAAAGACCACACTAGGTTTACAACAAATAAAATTTAAAATAGAATTTTATTTCGGATAGATTACACAAATAATATATAATACTAATAAAATACATACATATGCTAAAATAATAAACGAATAAATCTTAATATATATATTTCTTGTGTACGTGTGTATGTCACTGAAGTCCTCCTAAACGGCTGGACCGATGATGATAAAAATTTTTGTGTGTGTTCAAGGGGATTCGAGAATAGTTTAGATTCACAATTGGACCCGGTAGGTGACGCTGCAATCGATTTCTATAATTTTTCGTCAGACACAAAACAAACGTTCGGACAGAACAACGAATTCGGGGTCCAGAATAACCCCATGTGGACGCTAATACGCGCATATCCAAGCGCAACCCATCGGAAGTTTCACATAAACTTGGAGTAAAGCGTGCCAAGTCGTAATATTCAAAAGTCATAAAACATCTAATGGCGAACTTTGAAAGTAATGAGACCAAAACATTGTAAGCATGGCATATTTCCATGGTCCGGAGCGAGGAGGCTTGGGAAGCGGTCACCTCCTTCTGCGAAGCAGTAATGCTAGCCAAGGAGGAGGCGGGCCGCGCGAGGGAAAGGCAAGGCCTTCGCCCCAACCGCCGCTACAGGAGAAGACGCCCCGGGCGTCGGGAGTCGCAGGGCGATCCCCGGCCACCGTAGGCGCGGGCCTGCGGACGGCGAGCATTGGGTGGCTCGCCGTCCGATCACCACCAGGCCCGGGTCGATGGCGCGTTGTGTTTCACGCGCGCCTCAAAGAGATGTCAGCATAGAAGACGGGGCCCGCTAGGGCCAGAGCCTGCCAGGGTTGCGGAATTTGTTCGAAAGAGTCACCGCGGCCCTGGAACGCAAAGGGCTTTAGAAGGAACACGGATGGGTTTTAGTCAGTAAGAGTCTGACACGCCCTTCCGCTCCGCCCAGAGCGGAAGAAGTCATTTGATGATTTCCCATCCTTAAAAAAAAAAAAAAAAAGCATGGCATATTGCAACCACAATTTATTTTTACAACTAATAACTAAAAACAGCATGACAAGACTGTTACCGAAGTCCATTACAAAAAGCAATGACAAGGTAATTGATAGTGTGTGTAATAGTGCTTAGTGCATAAGATACGACACGGCACGGCTCGCGTGTCCACCCGTCGATCGGCACAGCTTATCACGAGGCGGAACCACCTCGACATCACCCACATAACAACCTTAAACACGTTACACCCACATTTATAACCGCCGGAATGTCTTCATGTAAATACCTAATCTTTTCCCCTTTTTATCACCAAATAACATCTTATCTTCCGAAAATTTTCTTCTACCAAACGTCCAGCCTTCGAGGATTTCCCATCGGAATTTCGTTTTCAGAAACGAATTTCATGGAGGAAAACTATGTAGGAAACTCCCCAAATGTTACTTAAAAGATAAACATACATTTATGTTTAAAGTTTGCTAAGACGAAAGTTTCGAGATATCTTAGCCAGGTAAGCCATGCTCCCAGCATAAATTCAAATTCATTACACTGCAGCTGACATTTAATCATGTCTCGGTACATTCAAGTTACGAGTACATGTCGTAAATACATAACTAGTGCATTAAAGCACCTGTGGCAATATATCATACAGACATTATATCTAATGAGTTTTCCAAGAAAACGTTGAAGTAAATGCATCTTTATTGAGTGCAGTAAGTTGGAGTAGCGTCGGCAAGTTAATATTAATGTGCTCGGAATCCGAACGGGCCGGGGCCTATTCTAATGGGTATCGAGCGGGTGGCTGCGGCGGTACACTTGAAATAATAAAAATCGCATACGCTGCAGACTCGGTCTTTGTGACAGTTTATATGCAGCGCTACCCTCGAGCGATCGGCGAGCGACGATACGCGATCAGACCGATACAGAGCATCGACCGGCGACGATAAGCCAGCGAATTATTTCTCTAACAATCTTGTTTACGGTGCACCCAGACACAATTATTGTACTCTTAAATACTACGCTCAGACGCTAATATTACATTTTCAAACTATATTGCTTTTAAAAATATTTATATTTATTGTTCTAAAATCTCCAGAAATATTAGTGCACTAAAAGATTAGACTAAGCTCCGTCCTACGAGCTCACCTGCACATTATTCATGAAATAAACTATAATAACAATATCATAAATCACGTAGCATCTTCCGCTACGCCGTAGACTGCCGTAGCCGTCGTAGCTGATGTAGCTAGTAATTTTATTGTAAGTGTACAAGTATTAGTAGCTCGCCGGGGCTCCAGTAATGAGCTTTTTGTTCTCATTCTGTCAACCCTCAGCAGCCAGAAGTATTTTGTTAGATGAAGGACCCTTACCATGAGCCAAATGATGACTTTTGTCTCGCTCTGTTATTTATAAGAATCTCTTGAGCCGGAATAAAGCATGACTCCGTCTCATAAAGATTAGTCGGGATATCTCTGCAATATTAATAAATAATTGAGGCGTCCCATTTTCATTTTTCAATTGTATTTACAACATCAGTAAACATTTCATGACTTCTGAGGTAGAATTACTTTTTCATTCGTTGTTTCTGAATCTCACGTGTTACCTAAAACTCGTGCAGAATACTAAAATCAACAATGCTGGCTCCTTCTTATCTTGGCTTTCTACTTACTTTAGACGGCAGTGGAGACAATATTTTTGCGGTCGCTTGTCTCTTTAGCTTTTTTATTGTGCCCAAATATCGTAACACAGCCTAAGAACTCTTTCAAAGTATTCGAAGCTGTCCAGCTTTTACGAAATAAATATATATGTAGAGTTGAATAGTTGTAACACTTTGCGAAAGTTCATAGTAGGTATACGAGTACATTCTAGGAACTTTTGGTATGTGGCTTCAGCTGTTATGCAACCTTGTTTAACATCAACCAATTTACTATTTTCAACAATAAATAACAATAAATTTCGTCATACTTGTTAAGCAAATTGAATGTGCTCGTTCTGGGACATTTAAGCTGTATGGAGCAGTAACTTGTAGTTTCCGGCGGCGTGGCAACATCGCAACATCGCACCTTCACAGAAATCAGGTGGTATTCATGGACAAAGTTGGGCGTTGTTCGAACGATGTAATAACTCTCGGCATTACCACAAGAGACTCGGATTTGCATCTGAGCGATATTTGCTAAATCGTGTCGTGGGTTAACGTGCTTAAACTTGAGCAATTTGCGAGAGGACTGAGCACGAGAGCATTTACCACGCTCCTATATAGGTCACCTCAATAAAATATAGCTCCCCACGACGTTCCAACACTCAAGTTTATCAATGTCGGGAAACTAATGAGTAACACTCAAGTATCAAAGGGTAAACCCCCAACGAGGTGTTTTGGCAGACAAATTTAACTTCCGTGAAACGCGCGGGTTCCCGCAGTGAGCTCCGAACTATGAATGTCACTTTCATTCAGGATCTTCCTGAAATAGTTAAGTTATGTCTGTGTAAGACTACCAAACTCATAAATCATCATGTAGCGCAAGCAGTCGGACGCGACCGACACGACACACGAATATTATTGTTTGCTGCGGATTGTTTATTGGCAGGAACACGCTGTTACGAGAATACATTATTTGCTACAATTCGTTGTATTAATCTGCTACAAAGTTTCTGAATCAAAATGATAACGATGAATAGCGTATTCTCATCTAGAGAAAATGTCGAATAATAAAAAATTCAATGAATTTTGAACTAATAAAACAGTTTAACTGCTGCACGCTCCCGTATACACCTCGGTTGACCTACTTACCTGGCATTTATCAAGCAAGTGACGGCATTTTGTATTGCAACTAAAATAAACTTTCAACCGAAGCGTCCCCTATTTACTGACGTAGTGACTGTTAGCAAAAACTCAGCTGTTTGTAACATAAGTATGTTTATCGAACACGATACAATTTGCTACTTGCATTGTTATTTTTAAATTGATTTCATATATTTGGAATTCGAATCCAAGCCTGATTGAATTTCGTATTCTCCAAACATTACTTTTAAATTCAATTATTTTTCAGACTTACTTTGTAATAATGTAGGTAACGTCGTCTCCTACTTATGTAGATATTGTTTAGTATATCAATCTGGTAGAGTAGCTGTTACATCATAAAAATAAAAAAGGCATACATATTCAATCTTGACAAACTGAAGCAATATTCTGACTAGCCTAGTTCTCAGCTGAAATATCGTAGAGTGCGGAATATAGGATGCGGGAAGAATAGCAAAACAAACAATACGACGCGACGCCACTGATTTCCACCGCCGACGTTAGGGACGTACACATTATGTAAATATTTATATACAAGCCGCACACCACAGCCGAGATGGCGGGATCTCTCGCAGGGACGATCTAACATTCGTCATTGCGACAGAAATAGAAAGCAATCACTCACTGACACAAGTCAATTAGGTATCGAGTTTTTATGGGAGAATTTTTTGATTATTCCAAAAGTAAGTCCAATATTANGTTTAAAATGTAATTATTGACGCCCCTCAGTAATCATGGTTCTTTTAAATTAAATGAAGGTCGATTGTGTTTGGACAGAGTTCCTTCAACTCTGTCATTGTTTGTTGTTGGTTTCAGAGCAACTAAATAAAACAATGATAAACATTTCATGTATTGCACATACTTTCCGATCAGGGGTAGATAACAGACCTCCACCGCCCGTATGCCCCCATATAGACAAGCTATACGTTCTTCCTTATCCGCACATATTATTAAAGGCAACGTCTGTCTGTCTGTTAGTGCGCTTTTAACTGACAACCACTTATCCAAATTACGTGGGTCTTATTCAAATTCATTAAAATATTCTCTTTCTAAGTTCATTTACGCGAGTGCAGGTGGTATCGCAACTAGTCTTTAACATAATAACAAATACGAACAAATATATAAAAATGGTGACCTAATTCTTGAAATTAACTTACCACGCTGGTAGGAAAATACAAGGAAAACAAAATTTCTTCCGCTTATCTTGTAGCACATTTTGTACAAGCAAATTGGGGAGGAGATTAGTACACATTATGTTTTGGCTACTAGCAGTGCCTGCCTTAGTAGGCAAACATAATTTTATCAGCCCAATTATCGCACACGCTGCTTTGATTCGTGAAATTGGAAGCTCTTACTCAATTCATTAACAAATTGTGCTTTAATATTAGAAGCTCATACTATTACTTACTTACATATGTATATGATCTATTTTCCCACCTGCTAAACAAACAAAACAAACGTTACAACTAAGATCCCAAACTTAGAGAAACAATAGGAACCTAAAATGCTTTGTGTGAACGTCCGTATTAGACAATTAGACGAGGGTGCTGGCATGTGCTCGTACACACATTATCTCTTCGGAGCGTATGTGTTTGTGCTTTTCTGGTCCTACAGTGTAGGCCAAGAAGACGAACACTTTGTGCGCCAGAAACGGCTCCCCCGGGATCCGCGCGGTACCTTCACGTTATTTAAAGTGTAGCCCGCGTGCATGCACTTACATAACTTTCATAGAAGATGCATTTTTACTACGAACACTGCACCAAATGTTACAATCAATACGGGTAATTTGAAAAATACCCGCAAGCGCTTACGAGTGTTATTATTGAAACTATTTGTTGTACGTGCAGCGTCGAAATGCGAAAACGAAACTCAGTTTCTTCGATAGGAAATTGTCAATTAGGTATCGAGTTTTTATGGGAGAATTTTTTGATTATTCCAAAAGTAAGTCCAATATTATTCACAAGTAAGTAATAATATTAAACAGTTATAAATATATTAAGGCCAGAAGGTTGCATGTGTATATTTATTGACTCCGTAAGTATGTTGTCGCTCAATATACTCGTACTTAATTTGTTTGAGAAGCGTAAGGCGTAAGCGTAAACCCCAAGAATTGGCTCTCCAGCACGTTCTTCTAAGTAAAAATAGATATATTGGCTCGAGACCAGAAAGTTTCAGCCGTGGCCGTGAAATTGATTAAAAGCAGCCTATGTGTCTGACAGTGCTTTTACAATAGTACCATAATTAGACCAAACTTATAGATTTAGAGAAATTTATCAAAGTGAAATCTTAAAAAATATGATATCGGGAATTAGTGAGTAATGACTTGTATGATGACCAATCAAAATTAAACGTTCCAATATTAAACGTCTTTTATTTACTTAAAATAATTACTCAATTAGTCAAAGTGGATTTATACCTCTAAAATAATTCATTGCAAAATAGGGAGTCTTAATAAATTAACCGTGACACCAGTATTTGACCCTCTTCGAGTCCGAATGTTCGAAAGAGTGACGGGTCGGATTGACCCCGTGTTTATACCCAAACTTTGCATTAAGACAAGTAGATACTTTGTAAAACATGTACATTTTGTATTGAACGATCCCTTAAACCATTTCTGTGATAAACTCGTCGGTTTTGTTCAGGCTTCTCATCTTTGTAGTTTTATCTAGATAAGGCTAACACGTTACTAAGTAATGGAGAATCGTGACATATATGTACCCGTACCCACGCTCGTGTCACGCACTCAGTATGTCGACCTATTTATATTGAACAAAGAAAAAGCCTATTACACTTTTTCAGTACCATCATATCTTTTAGCTTTACAGTTCTAATCATGGTTCACAGTAATTACTCTGAGCGTCTAACTTTGACAGAAATGAAAATTACTCTTAAATAAAATAGCGAATAAGGTACATTGGCTGCTTCAGTTGGTAAGTTGCTTTAATCCAAAAAATGTTAATAATTCATACTGTCACTAAAGAAAATATCACTGATGTGCATATTTTTATATGCAAATGTACAGTTCTGAATGTGGAGACAGTATTACTACGGCGTAGCGCATAGACTTACTACGACGTAGCGTATAGTCTACGGCGTAGAGCGTGGACTACGCAAGCAAGCTACGTCACAAAGTATCATATCCAGTTCGCGACAACAGGACACGATCACATTTCAGGCGAGCGGTTACTTTGTTCCAGTTCTATATGTTACAAATGTGTTCTCACAAATACCGTAACGACCACTACAAATTCCTTTTCACACTATAATATACAAAGTGGTCTAAAGCATTAACTACCAATTTTATTTGTACGCCGGGATTAAAACTGCGCCTATTTCAAGAATTTCAAAAGCTTAACGAGAATGTTAACATAATATTTTCATCTAACTACTCCGAAAGCTCAGCTTCGCCTTTTCTAATGTTTATATAAATACTTGAAGCTACTTATCCACTCGTCCTGCCGGAGTTAGGTCGGAGGCAGTCGCGAGCGCTTTGTGTGCCCAAACTCGCTCCTTAATACCGTCGCACGGTTAATGTACGCAAAACAAAAAATTCAGTGCGAAAGCTTCGCCTTTTACACGACATTCTTTATTTATGGGCGTGCACGCTCGCTCCACTTTACGAATGGATGTTCAAATGAAAGCGAGTTGCAAAAACATTTTATGTAGAAATATGTGCTAAACAAGCCGACATTCGAGCTCCCAAACACGGATAGTCTGCAATCAGAAATAAATACCTACATGTTGGGCCTTGTGAGTCAAATTGTATGGTAACGATAGGCTCTGTTGCTTGATTCCGTTTTAACATAGGTACAACTCTAAATATGCAGTAAAAAATAAAGTCGCCGTCTGCATCTGTCTGTTTCTCCGCTTACTTTAACTAAGCCACGCGACGGATCATAATACGGGTTTCACTTATAGAAGGAACGATAAACGAAGAAGGATTATGAAAGAAGATAAATAGACAACGAAGCCCAAACATAAAAAAATACTACGATAATCCCCAAATAAACGTTACAAAGAAACCATTTCAATGAACTTTAACCATCTGCGGTTAACAACAAAAATAGTTTTATGCACGTAACTGTTAATTGTGTTAACAGCGCAAAAACGAGTTTAATTCCCTGATACGATTGTGTGAATGCGCTTCCAAAGTAAAGCAATCAATCTGGTTGTAAACGCCTATGTTCACCATAATATCGAATCAAAATCCAATTTAGTAAAGCCGAGTTCCCACTGACGGATCAACCGGAAACGATTAATTCGATATGCTCTGACGACATGATTAAGTGTCTTTCCGTGTCAATAAATATTAGCACTTTGAATTTTAGATCGAGAATGATATGAATAGGAAAACGTTTTGTCATTCTGTGCCATTAACAGGTTTATTCCCAATGAGATAGACAATCATCATCATTCATTTGCATCGTTTTTGAGTCAGTCTCTCAGAAGACTCTTTTCCGAGACCCCCAAAGAAATAATGGTTCTTAAAACAGAAGATTAAAGTTTATTTAGTAGAAAATTGTAATTCCAGTTTATACTCTATCAGTAAAACCAAGTTAAGTGGAACCATAAAATAGATTGGCTTCTAAAATGTAAGTGAATGAAGTAGCTCGTCGACTTTCCGCGCGCTAGCCTGCGTAGACGAAAGTCATTTCATTCTTATAACTATTGTTTATTGTTTCTAGAGATCTACATTAGCCCAGTCAATTAAGACATTCGAAGGTGCATAAAGTCCTAACAAGCTGAAAATCAGTAAAATTGTTCAGAACATAATTATAAATAAAATTTGAAAGTTCCCCATCATTCATTCCCCAAAACTCATTTTTTTTACCTTTGTCCTCGAATATTTTTTTTTCCATACACGGGAATGGTGGGGAACTTTTAAATTTTATTTATAATTATGTTCTAAACAATTTTACTGATTTTCAGCTTGTTGGGACTTTATGCACCTTCACTCTCATTTTTTGGTCTAAATTGACTGGGCTACATGAATCGTTTTTATGATACAAATGACGTCAACACCAGTCCGACAACTGAGGTGAATAGAAATATTTTGTGACCAAACTCTTTTAATAAAAAGTAGCTACAAAGTAACAACTCTATTATTGTTTGCATGTTGGTATTCTGATAATGATCATAATTTTCCGATCATTGACTCACATAATTTCGAAAAAATCTTTCGCTTCATTATATTTATTATTATGTACGATTCTACTAACCATGTTTTTCAACATGCAATCGCATGAAAACTGAAAATTGTTTCTTTGAACTTTCTACAAAATGTCCCCGGAGCAATTTACTCCAACATAATTCATATAATTATTGACATGGTTTGGAGTAATCATGCCGTCAAGTTATAATAATAATTAACGTTAGCACTTATTTAGTAAAGTTACGAAGATAATTATATACCTATAGCAGGCACAAATGTTGACAATACATACCTACCTGTATATAGAAAAGGCAGTTTATTTTCTAGAATTAACTTTGAAATTAGTGCCATACAAAAAAAAATGCTAAATATATACACCTAAGTACCCAGTATATTTTATCGTAATGTAAGCCATTCATATGTGAAACAAATTGTAGCCCCACACTAATTACTGCGTACGACCACAGAAAATGGGACATCTAAACAGTCAGACAGAATTAATGATACAGTCGAATGGTCACAGCTAAGCCAAAATTTAATTCGTGTTAATACGAAATGCTAACCAAAGGAGCAACCGTTTAACTGGTGCTAAATTGGGCTGAGGTTGCAGTTTCAATGGTGTGAAATAAATTAGAAGGTATTTAAAATGAAAAGTGATGATGCTATTGTGGCGTTAATGGCATAAAATCAAACAAATCGAATCAAACGTTCAAATACCTTTGCAAAATTCTTTAAAATTACATGAAGTAAAAACAAAAATACTTATAGATAGGAACATAGTATGTACAACAATCAATATAACTACTTTCCCGACCACGGAGTACTACAAGAGGGTTCTCTATTTACCCAATCGAGTACGTTGCCCACAAAAAACAAATGGGCTCGGCAAATGGCTGCACCATCCCAGTGGACTACATAAAGATGAACGCCAGTGTTTAGTCATGACGAAATGACACAGGACACATTAATTATTCTGTAACACAAATAACTTGACCACGTAAACCAGTTTGAAATCCCTTTTATGTCCTACATACGAGTGTGCCAAATATGGCCTGCTCGTATGTCAATGTCGTAGGTCTCAACCTGCCTTAGGTGTATGTTCCCAATTACTTAACAAAGTAGGATAATCTGTAACGGATTACGTCTTTAACATCTTCATTTAGGGGATCTAAGGCTGTGTGGGACTAGAAGTTAAATGAAAACTGGGAGATTATGTACGAGTCGTTACAATTAAGATTTTCATTGATATGGTGATTCCGCTATCGTCGGCTTCGGTACTTGAACGAAAGAGTTACCCATCGTTGACCCCCGAACCCACGAACCGTAGCGTAATCTTAACGGTTACTTTAATGAATAATCCAATTAGAACGAGCCCAGGTACCATTTGAAAAATATTACACTGCTGTTTACTTTTTGATACACAGAATAAGTAATAAAGGAAATAACCCGTATCGCGCGCTGAAGCCCGACGTTTATTGGGGAAAATAATTAATAAAATACGTGTTTGGCGAGCAAAGTGTTAATGTGTACAAAAAGGTTATTTGTAGGTAGTATTTACGGGCCTATGTCTTAATACAAATATTTATCTCACATATTTTGGCTACACTCGTGGATTACTTACCTCTATACAGTTGAAAAGTATTTCTAAGGGCAGGTTTCTGATTAGAGTATTTGGAGTTAGCTGAAATCCCGATGTACTTTAAATCCAAAGTTTGACAGGTTTTCAGGCTATAGTAGGGTTTGACAAATACTAAACTTCCATTTTTTTTTTTAGGGTTTCGCAACTTTCTGATAAAACCACTACTAAACTTTAAATTAAAAGTCTCATAGTCTGAGGTAACCCGTCTAAACTAAGCGGTAAATACTTTAGCCCGCCACTACCACCACGCGAGCGCGTCTGACTAAAGCAGGTACCTACTTTATGGTTACTCCTCATACTACTTACATACTTGATTGGCTGCAAAAGCTATATATTATGTTATGTGTTCAGTATAAATTAAGTTTCATCTGTAGGTACACAAGAGCAGTCCGACGCTGGGGATGTTTGACTTGGGAGTCTATTCTATTTGTCCAGTCTGCGCAATCAGCGCACCGACTTGGGTGGATAAAACTATCCTGCGGGCTGCACCCAGCACCACTGCGCTCTAATCGATGCAAATATAAAGCAGATTGACTGGCTTCCATATTTTGATCGTAAAATATATAGGGATTCAATCATATGTGTAGTTGGTAATTTAGTGAGCCAGGGACCAGTGTTTCTGTGGTTCGTAAAAGATTTGAATATTTGAACAAGATCACCAGCTTATCAGTCAAAAGACGGAAACATCCAATCATAAAACAACATTATTATGAACCCAATATGGAGTTTGCTTCTCTGTAGTCCTTGTTTGCCATAATTCAATGCACATTTTCCATCGATCTATTTCTAAACTTGCCGAAGTTATCGACTAAGTGCCGTATTTACCTTCGAAGTAAGTTTTCCTCTACCTACTAATTCCGTATCCCAACTTTAGCCCCGAAGTACATTCTGTTGAAGTTTGGTAAACTTGTCGACATGGTGTTTCGATAAACATTAAAGATAGTATCTTTTCAAAGGCGCTTGTGCCCACTAACATATTTATTTACTACAAGGTCAATAGCGTTCAACACGATGTCCACTCGATATTAATCTTTCCAGAAATAAGTGTATTACAACAAAAACCTATAAAATAATTATTATCAAGCCAGTACAAATAAATAAAAATGTAAGGGTTATAAATCTTACAATGACATACTATGTCTGTTAAAACATTTGCATAAATATCTGACACCACTGGTATTAATATTATTTTATGCATTCTCTTTTTTAACGCATTAAACTGGTACAGCCGCAGCCGGTCGATTCTGTAAAAATGTCGAAGTGAAGGCTTGGGTGAAGTGATCACGAGGTGAGCTGTCAATCCATACAATCAAGATGTCACGTGATCACGGAGTTAGCTGTCATTCCATCTTGATTATATGTATGTATCGACAGCTCACCTCGTGATCACTTCACCCAAGCCTTCACTTCGATATGTTTACAGAATCGACCGGCGGAAGTCATGAGAATTTTAAGCCTGGTATATACTTGATACTCTATGTAGCAGGTCGGTAAATGACATTGATCGTCATTTTGAAAAAATACTATTCGTTTGAAATTCACCGAGAGCATATGGGCAAAGCAGTGCCCCATAGCTTTCCACTCTTCCCGGCTAATAGTTGTAGACGATTCCCAGCTTAATGTCCATGGAACTGCGAGTAGTGCGAGTCGGTACCTAGTTATGAGACAGGATACAAAAACGTTTGTGGCATTACTATACATTGAGAGGCAATGCATGAGATCGAGCACGTTACAAAATGTCACGCAAATGTATACGCAAAAACCTTATGTTATTTTTCTACATTATGTCATTAACCCGAACAAAATCCGAGCTCAGTGATAAGTTTAATTTTTTAAGCTTTATTTAAATTAAATTATCCTTTGTTGAAAGATTCGCAAATAATATAATAAAACACGTTTAAAACACAATCTTTCTTCTTTAAAAATGTATAATCGTATTAAAATCAAATGGCAACATTCAGGTTTTCTATTCAACAAGCTCACGGACCGTGAAAATAAAATGGTGTTCGTTATAAAATATGAATAATATTTTAGCGGAGTTTGCTAGCGTTAATTTGTCCCGATTCAACAAACATTTTTGCGATTTCATCAGCTAGATTAGATTGCTGGCAGCAATAGATTGTGGAAAGCTGAAAGCTTAGTATGTACTAAGCTTAGTTTCAATGTCTTATTCGAACATTGATTAGCTAAATGTATCGGGTTCCCTGAAAGGTATAAAATTTCGAATATAATTAACAAACTATAAAATAAGCGCATATTAACGGTCGAATACAGTTTAAAAAAACCGGCCAAGTGCGTGTCGGACCACGCACAGTGTAGGGTTCCGTAGTTACCCGTCTCCTAAACCGGGCCAGAAAAATTGTAAAATGTACTTAACTATTATTACATTACAAAGTTAGAAACGCACTTGGTTTTAAGTCATTTTCTATGAAATGATTAGGATTTTTTTATTTACTCAGTTCCATTTCATAAGTTGGTCGACTATTACTTATTAACCCGTTAAGCCTAAATCGCGGTTATAGTTTTCCCAGCATGATTTTTTCACGTCTCCAAAATCAACCGTTTAGCTGGCAGAGGGGGACACTTGAATGTAACAAAAATTAGCACTTTAAAGCTTAATATTTCGCAAGCTCACGGATAGTAAAATGAATTTAGCACACCCACAATATTTTTTAAATTACCCATCCAACGACAACCCACACCACGGGATAGGATAGGTGTATATATTTTTTTAAACATTTTCTTATCAAATTCCAACTTTCTAGTGCTCAGCGTCTCTGAGCTGAACCGCGGACGGACATGGCGAAACTATATAAGGGTATATAATATATATCTAAGGGTTCCTTGTTGGCTACGGAACCCTAAAAAATATTCATAAAAATTTGACAATTTTACATTGAAATCCTCTTATGCTCTAATAGTAAGGAACAAAGGATCGTTTGAAACTGATAAAAAATTGACAATTTTGCATTGAAATCCTCTTATGCTTATAAGTTACCGATGAAGGAACAAAGGATCGTTTGACACTGAAATGGCGACGCTAAAATTATTTAATAGGTAGTCACTTTCCCTTTGTTGTTATATAAAATATAAAGATTAATCATAAATATTACATCAACACAAATAGTTTGACATAAAAAGTTAGATCCCGAGTTGGATGCCACCACAGAAAAAGGGCTAATCATAATTCTGTAAATTGTGTCTAGACTTAGAATCATAAAAATATACAGAAAGCCCAATTTCTTTGTGAGACATGTCTTTTGGAATTAGTTTTGGCGAATGAAAATTTTGGAATAAAAACTCAATCTTTTTTTGCACGTACTTCATACTTCACCCTATGTCACAACATTAACCGCGTTGTGTCACAAAAGCCGACAGACTAAAGAATATCTTCAGGTGAATAATATCATCCACTTTTATTCTCTACAACAAAGGAAAGCCAGTGGGGGCCGAATTATTAATTCAGGAACTCTTTATGGCAACGATTCTGTCTCTGAATAAGAACTGCATGTGCTACCGTAAATAGGCTACCAACGAATGCTCTTCTATAATATACTCCAATATCTCTCGAGTGTCGTTCCGCAGGCAAGCGATCTGGTAGAAAATCCATATATTTTTTGTACGGAAGTTGCACAGCTGTAACGTTCTCCCAGTTGACATCTATAAAGCTGGCACAGATTAATAACCTTCAATGTACAGCACTAAAGAAAGCCAGGTACAGTCACGTACACATATATTTTATGTTCTTTTTTTTCCTTATAAAACTGTCGCACAGGTTTCGAGGAATAAATGTTCGTCTTTTCATTCGTTCTGTTCTATATTTTTGATTGATTGCGTCCTAATGTCGGATTAGTTAGAAGTTTTGTAAGCGTTTCTTGTTAAAGTTAAATAAATGTTTCTTCTTCGCCTCTAAGTTCCTAAAGAAATGGAGTTATGCCCAAAAATAAATAAATATTAACATCCGAATTGATAACATCGTACTTTTTGAAGTCGGATAAAAACTATTTGTTCAACATCATCTCATTATGTTTGTATGCTTGGGGTCGGCGCGTTAAAATCAATCAAATCTAGTATCAAAGCAAAGTAGATATTTGACTATGAGCTGGTCTGGACTTGGACAGCGAAGGCCCACAAAGTAACTCCTTAACGGCAAATAGTACAACGTATAACCACTCATTATGGGAATAATGTCACTTAGTTGTGGGGTACCACTAAAAAGTGGAAAATAAAAAACTTTTTTCTAATAAATCCAACCGACTTCCAAATAAAAAACACTACAAAGTATAAAATAACTTTCATTTCGGAAGTCGGTGTCAAAAAACGAAAAAAAACCAAAAACGCCGACTTCCGAAATTAAAGTTATTGTAAAACATACAGTCGAGTTGAGAACCTCCTCCTTTTTTGAGGTCGGTTAAAAAGTAGATCGGTATAGGAGTTCCAGTGAGAGCTATGTGCATAGGACTAGAGAGACCGCCGAAATCGCAGAACAAGTATTCTGTTTTGCTTCTGTTCTGCCGTTAAAAACTATTCGTTAATGCCTACATTTTATTTAAAAAGATGGCACATGAATTCACATTCCACACTATTCAAATATTTAAAATGAAACGAATGTTAAAAGGTCGCAAGCTATTAGCTAACTCATTTTTGTTCCAGAGCAAAAACAGAATTTTGACAGTGACATTACAACTAACTATGCAATGGGAATTTTAGTTAATTGAAAGTTTTTCTTTCAGAATAGCCCAACGTGGTAACGTGGTTTATCGGGACGTCCTAGTCCTAGGTAGGTTTGTATTTTATCCCATTTTGAACAGTTTCAACACACAGCGTTGGAATAGAATCATAGAAATTAGGATTAGATAATGTTCCAATGTGAAAAAGATTATCGACGAGATATTTACATCAGACCTTATATTCGTATAATAGAACATCTCCATATTACAAGGTTATTTCCACAAACCCGAAGGGTCAAATCCTTTCGGTTTGCACTTAGCTTTACGTTACGACCATATCGAGTCCATTGAACATTACATAAAAGTGATTGATTCCCGAGCCACGACTGTGAGACACCGAAGAATTGAGCCCAACTGCTGTAATCATTGCCCATTTCGGTGTCGTTAAAAGGAACCTTTCGATATACCCGCCGATGTGTTACGTTACGTACAGAACTGAGGCGTATTCGTTTTCTCAATGTATTCGGTGTCGAATAATCTATGAGCCATCTACTCCCGAAGCACTTGTTAACTGAACAGATTACATTGTTAAGGAGAGACCTCTTGAAAAGAATTCGAATTTATTTTAGTACCGGAGCGTATAATTATATTTCAAGATTTAAATTGTTAATGCTCAAACTTTTAATTAAATTCTATGAACAACATAAATTGTTGGACATTTGAGGAGCAAACTCTCGGCGTGGTTTACGCCCGCATTATTTGCGGTTGCAATACAACGCTCCCATAAACTCTCATTGCAATATTTCTACGTGCTCGCATGCGGTAGAAAGTCGGCGACATTACAAATATTTCTATATTTGTAATGTCGCCGACTTTAAACATCAAGCAAAGTTGGCATTTAGCTTCACGTTAAAGGTGACCACAGGTATCCGTAAATGCTGGCAGAGCGGACCTTTATTATGCATGAAACTTAAAACTGAGATAAGCCTACAATTTTCATTTATACCATTCCACAACCGCATGCGGGCGCAGTAAAAACCGCCCTGCGAATTTAGCCTCGTAATCCGATTACTGGAAAATAAACGAAACCGGTTCGAACGAAACAAAACCGACTTTTTATTTGTGTGCACGTTTCAGGCAACATGAGGGACAACAGCATTTGAAATTCACCGTTGAAATTAGATCTTCCACATTGATTATCACAGCACGGCAGCGCGCGACCATTATTTACTGATTCGTCCCAAATAATACCGATTTGTCGGTAAATAATTCAGCACAAATGGTGATGACCTCAATCAGAAGGTTTTAAGTGATATGCTCTGTGGCTATGCTCGGAGTTTTCTNACAGGTAAATAATTCAGCACGAATGGTGATGACCTCAATCAGAAGGTTTTAAGTGATATGCTCTGTGGCTATGCTCGGAGTTTTCTTGCATGATTAAATCTAATAGATATCCGCAGGAGAACCAAGGCTATCGGCATAGCCCGAAGGATCACCGAACTTAAGTCGGTGGGGTCGAAAGATTCTAGAGTGGCGATCACGTACCGAAAGCGTCCACCCACAAGGTAGACCAATGGTCTGGTGAAGGCCGGGGAAATCCGCTGGATAGAAAACGCACAGGACCCGGTCGATGTGCCGATTCTTGGGGGAGGTCTATGTCCAGCAGTAGACGTCTTTCGGCTGAAAGGGTAATGATGATGAGACAGAGATGATGCGTCAAGCTATTCACTCTTTATATATCTTTAGTCATCTTCTAAAGCACCCGTGCTAACAACTACACTGTAAACTAAACTATTGCAAGAAATATTAACACCAACTTACACATTTATAATTAGTGGATCTTACGTCGAATTCTTTTGTGTGTATAGTATGATCTGAATTACAGTGCTCAGTAGAAACGGACGATGAGGAATCGCGTTTTTTATCCACTAAATATATAATGCACGCGGTCGACGCGAGGCGTTTTCCGCAAAAAAGAAAACATTTTTCACGTTATTCAGTGCTATCAGTCTTATTCAGTGTGTGCACTTCACTTTGCACGTGTGCTTTCATGTCGCTCATCCTTCTCTATGTTCTTTTTGATAGCTATTTGCTTAGTTTGTGAATATAATGCTATCTTTAAGAAGACGCGGAATAGTTTCGGATACCAAAATGTACTTACGTCATATAATTTTCAGAGAAACATTAAAACGGCTTATCCAATACTGAACTGTGATTGTAGTACATCAAATGCAAACAGACCGCGCCTGTATTCCCTCGCTTCAATTTACCTGAAATCGTGCGTCCGTACATAATATTGTCATCATTGGAACGTTCGACAAACAAAATGTCAAGCCTCATTATTCGGTAAACCGGTGTTCCTCTCGAAACCATTACATCCCTTAATAGCTCATAATTATAATGGGCGGTTAAGCTCAAAATGCTCGAATTACGCACGATTGTTCACCAATAAATTCGGGGGACTTTTTAGAAAGTAGATGGCGCATAACGAGATCGGTTAACGACTGGCAGCCATTGTTGTGTTCCTGAAATTATGAATGTATGATTTATTCTAAATACATGTTTTTGTACATAGATGTATGATATAGAGCGATAGTTAGGAGAAAGTAGTAAAAAGCATTTAAAAATACATAGGTAAGCAATTTTCATACTGATCCCTTGCATTTAAATAAAAATATGTTTCGCCAAATAAATAGCACTGGTAGGTACTATAAATCAGACTCCTGATTTAATATAGATACGTAACTAAAGTGGTCGACAGTTTTCCACTCTCCCCTCTTTTAAAGCATGCTGTGTTAATGGAACCAATAAACTAGTGCTGTCACGCGCCACTAACTTATCTACCATTAGTTCCATAGTTCCACAGCCGAAAAACACTATTCTAGTTATAAAACATGAATTTGACATTGTTGTAGTCCTAATAGTACAACACAAATAGACTTTCGACACGAACCATGTCTCGAGTGTATAAGTTTGTACTAATTAAGTATATTGGGTTGAAGGAGGTGGGGCCTAATAAGACCAAGGCGAGTAAGGGAAACAAAATATAATTTGTGATATCAGCGTTGGATTATTACCTGTATGATACATATGTTGGAGCTCGCTGCTTTCATTGTAGACCCACAGTTTACCGAAGCCGTATTTCATCGTTTGCAATCGGGGGCGAGTCTATTGCCATTTACCGAGCAGAACTATAAACTCAGGGCTACTCACTTGCTACTCAAAATATGTCTTACAGAAAAATCCAACTACGTTTAAGAATTATCGTGAGGTTAGGCTGCTCCTTCGTCAGATTAAAGTAAATAAAGTGACCATGGGCTTTAAATAAAGTACTACCTTTCTGTCAGAAATAACGACTGTCGTTAACTTTTGTCAAAATTCCAAACTGCTTGTGATTGTCCACATGACATTCTGGTAGCGCATGATAGATATATATTCNATACGTTTTAGAATTATCGTGAGGTTAGGCTGCTCCTTCGTCAGATTAAAGTAAATAAAGTGACCATGGGCTTTAAATAAAGTACTAACTTTCTGTCAGAAATAACGACTGTCGTTAACTTTTGTCAAAATTCCAAACTGCTTGTGATTGTCCACATGACATTCTGGTAGCGCATGATAGATATATATTCAAAAACTTTGACAATCGGTGTCGCTGATAGAATATTACTTCGTTTAGGCCCTCGTATCAGACAATGTCAGGCGTTTTATTATTAGGAATTAAGTCCAAAGCTATTAAAATATCGTCGACTCCAAGTTCTTAATTGTCTAACGAATATTTTACGATTATTGCACTTCCCCGAAATAATGAGGTCAAAGAAATAACATCGTGTAATGACTTTATCGAATAAAAAATATGACTTTACCCAAAAAAAAAATCTGCAAAAGCAGATATTTCAAATACAGAATATATTTATATTTAACCTTGTATATAGGTAAGTATTTAAATTTAAATGATCATGAACTCAGACTTTAGATACTTATACATACGGTATTAGCTAACTGAGTAGGAAGAAAGAGAGAGTCAATAAGTCAATTTGAAAGTATAGCAGAATAATTCACGTCATATGAGCGTGAATCGTGATTTATCTCACGTCTGCGCCTCCAAGGCTCTTTATGCAACTCATCTTAAAAAAGCGTAGCCACCTTGACCTAAAACAAGGCAAGACTGAACTGGTTAAGATCAAAGATATGATAAAAAAACTTTAGGTTATTTCAGCTTTAGGCTAAGCCAGATAAGTGACTCAGACACAGAATTCTTAAATTGTAAAATGAAAAAATCTTATCGAGTGCCATGTAACATTTCTCTTGTGCTTTACGTCTTCGATCTCGTATTCTCCCTAATATGGTGGGAGAAAAACCAATTATAAGTATACAAACGAAACAGATTCCCTACTTAAAATGATTGTCAAACAGAATTAAAGTTAATGGCTGGCAGACAAGTCTTTTTTTGTCTATAAAATAATCCAGTAGTATGTATGAAACATGACTAGGAGAGCATCTAGATAGAATACGTGACCAGACGCAAATAGCGCGAGAAGCCTCGATAAAATCGCACCGACCACTACGCCTGTGTACGTATAACATAAAGCTGCATAGGTACATTAATAGGCAATGCAGTTTGTGTTTGTACCTGGTGAAATATGCACTTCTGAAACACACGAACACATTCCATTCCATTCATTAATCCTTTAAAAGGACCAAAATAACAAATTCGATCGACCGCATTAAAATAAACTTTGCAGTTTCAACGTCAAGCGTCAGTTGCAGACTTGCGGTTCTGATTCTTATCCAAAGCCTCGTTTCATCGTTATGTATTTTTAGTTTGAACAGTTACAAAATAATGGCTTTAATTCAGTTTTCGTTTGTCCGTAACTTTTTTCAAAGAGACTTCTTTGAAAAAAAGTGATGAGTATTTTCTGTTAAACCGAAATAGAATATTAAGGGATGCTTTTACTCTGCAATTAAGTCAATGAAAGGAGAAGAAGAAAATCTCGCTAATGAAAATTCAAGTAGATCAATACGAAAGCATTAAAGTACGGAGAAGTAATCAAATGAAATTATTCAGGTGTATCCCTTTACGCATTCAAAGCTACTCTCAAGGGGTCGTTACAGCTTACTTATATAAGATTGAAAACGGCTTGACCCGCTACAGAATGTGACCGCACTTGTGAAATGGAAAAAATAATGAATGCTTAAATTTTTGGAGATGCTCCAGTTCGTTTTATTTAAGTAGCTCTCTCGCTGAAGCTTCCTCGGCCCGTCTTCAGCTGAAGTTGAAGTTATCTAGACACCAGAAACCTTCGCCCCCCGCTCGAGTGGGCTTTATGACAGATGACACGTTGAGTATTTTAAGTTAATCTTGCTTGAATGCTTTGTGATATCTTCCTATTGTTCTGCTAATTTGTGCTGCTAAAATCTACATATACATTTTATAATCCTGGCAACCTACTTTAAAACCAAGCTAAACTTTTAGTGCCAATAGCCACTACAACAAAGCTAAATACCAGGCGACTATATAACATGTCGAAGTATTTCCGGGGCTCGAATTGTGAGCGGCAAAGACTCACAAACTATCAGTATACCAGAATCATTTACAATATTTTGGTTTCTCTCCGGGTCAAACTCTGAAGTCTATGCAGACGAAGTCGTGGGCAAAACCTATTTTTATAATAAATCAATTTTACTACTCACTGCCGTTCTCGTAAACATGTGTCAATTTCCAGCAAAAAATATATAGGGCTACATGTTTAGTAACTCTCTTTAAAATATCGTTACATTTTTTAGCGTGCGCAAAAAAGCGTAACTCGTTCTACTTACACTTACTCACATGCAGCAGGGCAATCAACGCTGCCCTTATTTCTAATTATATCACCACACCAACTAAATTATATTTTATACGAGCTGAATACCTAAAGTTAACGTCAGATCTAATTTAGCTAAAGTCATGAATAAGCCACTTTTTTTTTGTAAACTGTCAAATAAGTCCTGTATTTATAAATAAGGAATTGAAATCACATCCAATTAGGCTACCACATAATATTATGTATGGTTTCTTATATCAGAAAGTGACAGAGTAGCCAGACTAAAAAATACAGCTATATTTAAATAACTGCTATCAAAGGTGCCTAATGAATTATTCATAGAAATGAGCAGAGCATGACCCTCTGGCAAGTGTNCCTACTTATTTGAATAACTGCTATCAAAGGTGCCTAATGAATTATTCATAGAAATGAGCAGAGCATGACCCTCTGGCAAGTGTTTTGACAACTTTTCAAACTGTAATCCCTATGAAAATCTTGACTCTATGTTGAACAGTAGTATTCATATTGTGTTTCTGCCATAATTGTACTGAGTAAGCAGAGTTGAAATGATAATGCTGAATGTCGCATACGTCAGATCCGCATTCAAACCAAGATCTTGCTCATGGAAAACTTTAATAACAATCAAGCCCCTCTCATTGTGTTCATGAAGACTGCATCAACACACAAGATATTTGCATCAAAAACAGATACAATCCGTGTAGGGACGTCTCAGAATATAGGTCGAGTACCGCGCCTTGGCTACTACACCGAACTATGAAATAAATTTACTGGATGGCGGATGCTCTTGTTACTACAAAATCATTTACTTTTATTGCCGAAAACTCATATTCGATTATGGCTATCGTCACAATTGCTTTATATAGTAATCGTTGAAAGGAACATTCTCAGCAGTCCCTTGTGAATCCTTTAGTAAGCAAGTCCATTATGCCCATGAGCTTTGGTTTATCAATAAATAGCTTTCTAATTCAACAGAATAGCTTGAACCGGAATTATTACTGAACTAAAGCCAAAATTATCCTTAAATTGCTGAATATACGGCTCAAGGTTAAAATGTAAGTAAATAATAATTGTTCCGAAGTGAGGAAAAACGGACAGAAACGTGATGCTTACGCGAGGTTCCTGAAAGGAAAGATCAAGTGCAGGTGTTAATAAATTAAGACCTCGGCTCCCTCCACACATTATTTATATGGACTCATCCACCTGTACGTAAACAATTCACGAAATATATCAACGGTATTCGTTTCCACACATAGCTAATCAATATATTTTATAAATATCGAAAAACCTATATCTTAAACATAGGCATGTAGATATATTTACATGCGGTCTAGCCCAACAAACATTCTCGGAAAAAAAGGTTTACTCTCTGGAAGGGACATGCCCTTATGACTCTCCCGGGCATCGTCTAAGATCTGTAGCCACCTGTTTTTTTTATTTTACATCTTTTTTTATTGTCATTGCGTCCAATGGGTATGTATAAAAAAGAATGTTGTTATTTCTGGCGCATGCAATCTTGTAATTTAATATAATAATATTAGCAATAGATATTAGGTATGTGTAAGTGCTATAACTACCTATGAATAAGAGCCGCGTGATGTACGTACGAGTATATATGTCTGTGGCTGGAGACATTGATCTTTAAATTATAAATGAGTGTTGCGAAATGGGTCGAATCAAACGTACGTGTGATACGAACACGTATACCGTGTGTAACTCCTGGAGAGCTTGAAGGAAAGCACAAACACAACCTTACGAGGATTCCTTACCTATCTACTTAGTATATGATTCTGTTATATCGTCCGCTGCGCCGCAGAGTTGAACTGAACCGGCTTCTTTAGAGAAAAATAAAAAACGAAGTTGTATTTCAAAGTAAAATGTTGGTATCTTAATTGAAAAGTGAAAAACTGTAATGGATATTGAAGGCCCATCATACTGCCCTAATTAATTGATCTACTAAGGGGATATTTCAACACAAAGTAGGTTACTCTAACATATTTTCCAAGAAAATATCAAAAGCCGTTTCTTGTGTCGCATTTTATGAATGGGTCGTTTTATTTTCAAATAAGTATCACCTTTAGGTAAAATTTTAACAAAAGTATATTTTAAGTCACTCGAAAACAACAAATTACACTTTTAATGAAACCAAAAAGGTTTTACGATGGTGCCGAGTTTTATTGTATAGAATATTAAATCCACGTGCTCTGAACCGAGAGCCTTTATAATTCATTAGAGAAAAACCGTCGGCCATTGTGCTTATAAGCAAACAAACACAGCTTATGAATAATTTGTGTCTACGACATTAAAATGTCTAGTCAATATTGAACAGTATTTGTCCAATCTATCAAATAAATAGATAATAAGACTTAGTAACCTTTTCCACAAGCATTTTTCAACCTATATAGGCTTTTCAAGTCATTATCCAATAGTGGAGACGTAGAAACGAGTTTCAAAAGCTTAGCCAGTAAGAACTTTGCGAAGAGTTTATAACATTAACTTCTGATATCTGATTCAAACTTATACCTACCTAGTCTACAAAACTACTCAATTTACAAATTCGATGGATAGTTACGCTCTACCTAACCCGAACGACAAGCATTTTATCGAATCCAAGTTCATTGACAACTTATACAAACATTAAAGCGATAAGCTACTCGTTTGTTTGAATTACGTCTAGACAATGAAGAATTGTGCTTCTCGATAGTTACGACTACGGTAAACTATTCAAATTATAATGATGACTGATTGTTCTACAGTTGGGGTGAAAGAAATCGTGGTACATGCACGCTCTGCTTTGTTAGCAACTTGTGTCGTTTAGCTTTACGACAGTTTCCAACTTTTGTTATGATATTTCCTTATAAAGTTACCACCAAACTTCAGCTGATTGGATATTTTGCATTGGTTATGAATATAATATGTCCGTTGTGTTGTAAATCACATATTCAGTTAATACGTGTGCAAGCATCATCAATATATAAAACCTACCAAGAACTCTTCCAAGTTGAATAATAACATTCGTATATTCATCTTAGAAAGTTGTTCGGGGCTATATATAATTCAGAGCGAGTACGGTACGACATAAGCTGACTTAGCAGAAAGCTGGAAGTGGTAACACAAGTTACTAATGTTGGATTATAGGATAGTGAGAACACGACACTTGTGCCGGCGACACTGGCCACACATTACTCACTGTCTTAGACACCTCCGCGGCATTTGTCACTAAACATATAAATAAACGCAGGGCACTTTGACAACAGGGAAACAAAGAGACAGGTCAACAATAAAGGTTTCTAGTTTCCCTTGTGCAATTAATAGCACGCGTCAATAACGCTCAAACAGCAGCGCGAAGAGAATTTAATTTTATTCTGAAACAATGAAAATGTTTGATGAAGCTGTTATATTAACATACAAATATAGGTCATTCAGAAACGGAATAATGTCATACGGGATGCCTTGTTTTAAAGCTTTCGTATGACAAATAAACAAACAGGTGTATTCGTAAGCGTTGACGAGTTTATTAGACATTTACGAGAAGCGTTAAGTTAGCTTGACGTTCATGTCATAAGTTCCAAACTTGTCGTAACTTCTATTGCTCTAGTAGACAATGGGCTTTTGTAGTACAGTTTAATGTAGATTGATGAATTAGTAACGCCTTTGATGTGTCCCTTCTGCACGAATGCAGCAATGCTCGTTGAGAATGCGCTGACGTGAGCCAATGTGAATTAGTAAACTGTAACGCATCTATGTGATAGAATGCTAGAGCAGGTAGTTATCAAGCGATCTATAAATAAATTTAACCATTTCCTTTGAGGATGGACTTATCGTTAGTCTATCAAATTAAATTTATAATTAAAAGTTTTTCGTGGTGCGTGATTGCCGTACAAAGTCATTTGTCAGTGCATAGAATGGATTTACTTGGTTTAAGTTTGATCGTACCTAATCAATCCACATAAAACATTTTTTTAATCTGATTGAATGACTGACTGACCAACAGAAGAAGCAGAACTTGAAGCAATTAAGAAATAACTTAATACTACCTAGTTTACCTCTGAATTCCCTTTCTTACTGATAGTAAGAAAAGATATTTCAAAACTGAAACCCTGAGCGGGTCTAAGAACTGGTTGTTTATATTAGGTATGCAAATGAACTGGCGGGCAACTGCTTATAATTTATAAATATTCCCAAAAACAACAAAATAAAAAATGAGATTAGCATTCTGCTTCCATGCTTTTGGAATCATTATTTTTAATATTTGATTACAAATACCTACGGACCATAGCGTAGATAGGTACCAAATTGCAAAGCTTATCATAATTGAAGATTATCCAGATTAGAGACTAGACTGCGTAATTAAAATAGTATTATCTATATGTAACATTATTTGATAATAATATTAATCATGTTCATACGAGACAGCGTTTATTTGAGTAGTTGAAAAAAGCCATATTAACCTTTAGAAAGCTTTTACTGCGGTTTGGCTCTCGTGACCCCCAGTGCATTTTTCCGGAAAAAAAAAATTAGGAACTTTATAAAGGTACCAAATATTAGTTTAGAAGAGTTAGGGAGAGGTTACCATAACCCTAATATTACGTTTTAAATTAAGTTATCTCTGAAGTCTGAGCTTACTTTAATAAAGATTTCTCGAAAGCTCGGTTGTCTCGAGTATTATTCTAAATCCTCAAACAGTTATTATCACAATTCAGTTTTTCAGTAGATCACGTTCTGAGCACTTAGTTAGCACCTCTACATTTCGTGTTTCGTCGGTTGGTATCTCGTAAGAAGAGGAGCTTATGCCATAAACGTAAGACAACGCAAAATTTCTACAAAATAAGTCCAGTCATATACTTATAATGAAAACAATGTAATCTGCTCTTAAACATACAACTTTTCGATTACACTGTATGACATTGTGACACATTATAGTGAACGATTTGATAGCTTCGACAATCCTCGGCTCCAGTATTATCGTATTAAGTTTATTCATTTTATGTGTTTTTTCAGTTTATAGTTTTTCATTCGTTGTATTATGTATTAATTAATTTATAGTTATTGTTTCATGTTTATGTATTTTATTTTACGGGCCCTAGATTCCTGAAATAAAGGATTAAATTAAAATCAATTACATTATTTCTGAATCCTCGTACAGTTATGATCACAATTTTAGTTGGGTGGTCTACGTTTCGTACTTCGTCGGAATCACTTTTTTCACATTCGTCATGAACGTATGTTATTTTGTGTTGATGCTACATTACGCGCCGTCTCAACGGTGCGTACCCACCTTAAGATAAACCCCTGTTTTTTTAAATGAAAAAATTGATGTATCACATATTAAACGCAAGGCAAGTGACGCGATTGGCTGTTGAAAAATAATTCAACCAATCGTAGCAGCTAACGCGCGTCTGACAATTTTCCACATTAATTTTGCGGTTAACCTATTTCGGCTAGATACTCTAAATCATATTTACATAATGTGACATAATCTTATAATGGACGATAATTTAGTTTTTTTGACGTGACAACGTCTAATAAATCGATGAACGCCGGCTGCACGCACGAAAAAGGATGACGTCATTGTAACGTTACGATCATTTCATCAATGTTTTGTTATGACGTTGTCACGTTAAACTATCGTCCGTAAACCGATTTTACAGACAACCAATTTTTTATATCCGAAGAAACCAAATTCCCTTGATCACAACACGCACATTTGCTCTTTTATTTATAGACTAGATAATGTCACATACTAGGTATCATAGAGAAGAAAAATAGGGCTCTCTTTCATAGTTTCCACTGTCATATAGTGGACATTCATGAGAAGTTATTGTAATTATGTTCGCTACCAACTTACACTCTTGTGCACGTACATTTTAGCACTGTCTACTTAGGCCGAGCAACTGAAACGAAAAAGATCGCAAAATTAATGTAGCATACGTGCGCTAGCTGCTGTGATGGGTTGAAGGAAATTATCGACAGTCAGTCGCATTCCTAGACTTGCTGTTAAGTTGTAACGCTTCGATAATATCTTTGCAGAAACCGGTTGTTAGAGAATGCCTTTTCCCTTTAAGCAATTGAGTATTTCTGCATTTGGCTTAATGTGTTCACCGCCTCAAAGGTTATACACGTAGTCGTATGTCGTATCGGACTTTACGAGCCTAATCGTGTTAAGTACATTAGTATTATTAATGCTTTTCAGCTGTAAACTCGTTATGATAAATATTTTCATTAGAGTCGTTCGGTACACCTCTGGCATTTGAATAAAAATATATTTTCAGCGAGGTTTCTGATATTTCCTATTTAAAACTCGCTCCTGAAAATGTGGAGTTTTGACTTTAGCAACGGCCAGTGGCTAAACTAATATGTACACAGCTAGGTGTATAGACTATCTAAATAGGGCTGTCTTTATTGACAAGTTCACGCAATACACCTACGTAATTATCAACACATTTAATGCTAATTAAAAACTAACACACATCTATTTTATCGCATTTATCCAAGGACTGGCTTTTTATAAAAGCATTTTTCGTTCTTACTGCTGCTATACACGAATGTGTCTCGTCAAATTGAAAATGCCTGGCCTTTTTTTGATTCTCATTTTAAACTATAATATTAAAATAATTAGACATTGTCTACTATTCTAATTTTGTACCGCGGCGTACCAACTAAAAGTTGCAATGTAGCGGTGAAAATCATAAAACGTGCAAACCATAAAACTGACGGAAATGGTTTATAGCACGCAAGAAGGATGCGGGCTATTGCGCGAAGCTTTTCCATTTCACTTGATTGCACATTATATTTCATCGTCAGTTCTTCCCACGTGCGGACTAAGGAAATTGTAGTAGAATGTACTATAGGTAATTCCTGCCTACGCAGCAATACCAAGCTACGTTATTGTAAAAAAAAACGCAATTATTATTTCAAATTACTGAAACTTACAGGTACTTGTGTGCCTGTAATTCGGACTTTCACGGATCTGAACAGACATGCGACGGTTGTTACAATAATTATCCATGTTTGTATGTTGGTATTACACTTTTACATTACCCACCACACAATAACAGCGCGTATAAAACGTGTTGTCATGAACCTTGAGTTTACCGAGGCGCACCCGAGAATGTGACTAACAAAGACACATTTTCCTAATACCAAACAGCTAGGCAGGAAGAACTTTACATGTTAGTGAAAAGAGTTCAAAATACAATGGAAATAAGACGTGGAGAATGGCATGGGTTCTCTTGGATCGTGGGAACAGAAGGGAGCCGACGCAACGACGCACGTGCACGGCGCGCGTGGAATTAACTCCACACTGCTCACCTATATTACAGCAGTTGCATGATTTGATCCGTTACAAACACCGGAGCGAACCTTTATAATTTTAACGATAACTATTTAGGAGCACAGGTATTTGTACTGTCTACAATGACGACACTGGACTTTGATGTTTTTATCAGATACCGATTTCGATATTATTTTGAAATTAATTATATCTACCTTTCATGACCAGTTTATAGCTCAGTTTTTGCTACATTACAACTAGAAATATTTAGCATTTAAATACTCTAGGTTCATAGTCAGCGATCGGTAAGAATCCCCAACATTTACCAACCAGTGCCAGTGATGTTGTGATCGTTTGTATTTGTTCCAGTTCGTGGGCACGCAGAGGTGCGCGTGGAGCTGCAAATGGAGCGCTGGGCGGCGCGCGGTGGCTCGGTGCGGCTGCGCTGCGTGCACGACGTGCCGCCGCATCTGCTCGACAAGGTCGTCTTCCTCCGCCACGGCACCAAGATCTTCCAGTACATCAGGGACCGGAAACCGCCTTATAGAAACTTTACCACTCCCGGAGCCGTGCTCAACGTAAGTGAATAATGCACATTTTCCAACGTTAGCTATAACAGAAGCTCTCTCGGCCTGAATAGCCAAGAATAAAATTGTTATTTCACTTTCGTAAGATGTGTAATTCAAAACTACCAGTGTATGGCTTTTGTGTGCTAACGTGCTCACACTCGAGTCTTTACGTCAGCGTTTTAATGTCTTGTTTTATTTCTTGAAACTGGCATGGCGCACTGACAATGCAATATGGCATGGCGCTGTACATCGTTCATCAGTCTCAGTTATCGCTCAATGTCGTGTAGAGTTGTCTCAGGAGTCGCACGACTAGTCTGTAATGCATATTTATGACATTACCTCGTGTAACGCAGCCGCGATCTGCAAAGCTCCCACTCAGTCACAATAATGAACACACGCTAGTGTGTTCATTATTGTGACTGACAGACTGGACAGTCGTCCATGCAAAATGTACTCTTTGATGCTAATCAAAGAGTACATTTTGCATGGACGACGCGGAGCCCGCTCAAACAAAGGTAAACAGTAAACTAGCCGTACGCCTAATTAATCGACTGGGGCTACGTAAATTTTGTCAACGGGTTGCATCTGGCCATTAGGTATATTACTAAGAATGATTAGTTATTTAGCAACTCAGTCTTTAAAGGCTGGAAGGACTTTATACTATTCAGAGTACACATTCATGTTTAAAAACCCGTATCTAAACAAAAGGTTACTATCACAATTTTCATAAGTCATAAATAAAAAATGTGGAGCTCCTTCAATATAACATAACTTAAAACTGACTTCCGTACCCAAACAGTTATTTAACGTCAAAATATTAAGAGAACATGAAAGCCTTGAAGAGACGTCTACGCTGTAGTACGGTGTACTATGTGCCTTTATAATTATATTTTACCACGTTGAAACTTTAGTCACGTGAAAATTTGTTGAAAAAAGTTCTTGCCTTGCCGTTGCACTATTATTTAACTCACTTAGCAACTTAATTAATTAGTTTATGCAAGTTCCAGACCAGCAAATGGGCACTTTGAGCTAGATACGTGTTGAACCCCCACATAAGCAGGGTATATTCAAAACAATGGATATTTTTGTGCTAAACTGTAACTGTGGTTTGTATGAACATTTATTTGCACTAGGGGTGTGTCTGCTGAATATTTTTACGTAGCAACAGGGTTGTTAAACTACTGTGTTGCGAAACTTGAGAATGCAACTTTAGGGGAAAGTCGTTGTATTATGAAAAGCTAAGTGTGATTTGAAAATAAAGACAGATTGGTATTTGCCGTCTGCTCGCCCAGTAACAAGCAATAATTGTAGTTCCGCTTTGCTTGATTAAAGCGCACTTTACGTGAGTCGGAACGGAGACAAAGTGGGAGAATCAGAACTTTTTCTTCGTAAGTGCCGCCAGTCGCCTCGTCACGTCTAGGTTACTGGCTAAAAGAATATCTTTCTCTTGCAAAACGTTATGTATTTTATAACCGCTATTACACGTAATTAGTTTATTGATATTTGTAACCATTTGACTATCATTTGAGTTTTATTTAGAATATTTACGGCACATTTAGAATCTTTCGGGTAACCACAAATGTCTATGATATTGGGAACTATGTTAAACTAAACTACTCTAAAGAGTAATTTAATTTGTATGTGAGGGACTGAATGCTTCCTATCAGCAATAACTGTAAAATAAAAGAGGCACTTGATCCTAAAACTATTGGCGAACTTTATAATTGTCCACTTGAGATACTCGTACAGTCAGACCGCCTATTAGCTTCTATTGATATATTTTCTTATAATGAAATTGAAATCCTTATAACTTATCGCTACTGATAGTCAGTGATAAAGTAGAGCTGAGCAAACATCTACCCTTTCATGAAACTATTCTCAACTTCCACAATATCCAGTGACCGATGAGAATCTAATTGCCGGCCCAGGAGTAACGTTTGCTTGCCTAGCCTGGAAAGCGCTCTATTTATGGAGCCTCCATTTTAGAAACTGTCTTGTGTCATATTACCACAGATATCAAAACATCATGCGTTTCGGCACCCTGACTGACACAATGTTGCGTGCGGAAATTGAAATTGAAACTTGAAATTGAAGTCCAGTTCCAGTAAATATCTGCCTACATTGCACCGCAAATCAGCCATAACAAAACCTTTTTGTTATCAAACTCACATAAAAGTTTCTCGCCGCCACATGAGCGGATATGAGTGAATTAATCTCGCCAGCCTGATCGATAAACCGGAATTAAACCGGTGACAGTATTTGATTGCAATATTTCGAAATGTTAAAACGGAAACATTTTAATCACTGCCAGCGTAGATTTTGTGTGAGGTACAACCGCCAATTATGAGCCGTGCTACATTTATTGATGTGTAAGATTTAATTAAAACATTTTAATACTAAATGTAGAAATATTTCGTAGCAAACCTTTATTCTGATTAAGCAAGCTCATTAACGTTGTTGATGTTACGTTTTAATTTAAAATAAATTATCCTAATGATTTCATCTATCAATCAATCATACTAATTGAACTAAATTTGTATTTAATAAATGTGGTGTGACAGCCAAAAACCAAATTCAACATTATCTAGTTTCACGGGTTAGTTTAGTTTTTTTACTGGCGGCATTTTCACGTTGTATAGCAATGCAATGCTTATCCTCTGTCCGAGGTAAAATCCAGCCCTTGGGTCACGCAAAGTGCCAACTAAGCGTTTAGCAAGATCTTTAAATAACGCATGAGCACTCGGACCCCACGGTCCAAGAGTTTCATCACCAAACGGCTCGAAAATGCCAACTAGGTTATTATATTATAAAATATATATATATAATATAGTATATCTTTTGGGCTCACTTCTAGTCGACAGCGATGCGGATGAATTTTTTGACGCCATATTTTAGTTAGGAGTTTTTATTTTAAGTGTATATAGTTAGATTAGTATTTAAAATGTAAAATTAACATGTGTAAGAATAAAAAAAAGTTTATTTATAAATAAAATATAGTTTTTGATGATAAACAAAGCCGGCCTAGTAGTTAATCACCACGCCAAACACTATTTCAGATAGATTAGATTAGTAAACTATCAGTAACAAGTCTGTATTATGACTGTTCTGTTATCTAAACTCTATTTACACGATATAATCTGTCGCAAGATATTACACACAAAGTTATGTCTGTTACCGTCTTCAGCAAGTCCACTCTCTGATCCGTCCTCTAATACCGTACTTACACAATATCATAAGAGTATTACACAAGATTACTCAGAATATATTTTTCACTTTCTGCAACGGTCCTGAATATGTGAACGTACCTTAAAAATGTACAGACGTAGGTGCCAGTTGGGTAACGGCGCGGGCGGAGTTAATTTTCCAGGTCAACGTTACCTTAGGGCTACCACACGATTTGACTTTAGTTAGATCTGTGCCGCAGGCTGTGCGCTCGCTGTTGCATTTCGTTGTTTATTTTACTTGGTTTAAGGTTAAAAGTCGTTAAGTGTTGTTTTCTTGTGATAAACAAAACACTGTAATGTGTTAGACGATTAAGCACCTATTGCTGATTAACGAGTGTTTTCAGTTTTTTCTTGCCAAGTTTATCTGTTATTAATGCACACGAAAAACATAAATATATATATAAAATAAGAAATGTTATTTAAATGAAGTAACAAAGTTTAACAGAATAATTTTGATCCTATAGTGTCCCACTACTAGACAAAGTTATTTATTAAATGTAGCTAGTATAATTATAGTGGCATAAATTGCTATAGTTTTGTAGGTACCTGAAATGTAAAAATCTGAAAAGTGTCAATCAAAATATGTATCAACTTGCAAATTTGTTTACTGCAGTCATTATTCAGCGTCAATCGAGAGCTCATTTTGAAAATAATGAGATTACCTACATCTGAAAATTATGTGACATTTTATCGGCCAGTACCTACTTATACTACTTACCTAAATAAATATTTGTATGTATGTGTGTGTATGCTTGAACTTTATAGGCTTTATACTTGCAATCTGAGGGACTAGACAAAGTGACATTCTATCAGTGATAAAGATTGTCAAAGAATCAAAATGTTTGGGATTGCCCACATGACATTTCGGTGGCGCATGTCAAACCCTTAGATTTTGGACATATTAATAAGTAGCTGCGCCGAAGCTCCAGTCGCGTAGAAATAGTATTATTAATGGCTAGCTTTTTCCCGCGACTTCGTATGCGCATTTCCAGTTTTTTCCCGTTCCCGTAGGAATTTTCCAAATCCGACTGCTACCAGTCGATTAGCGCGCTCAAACAAACAAACAAACAATCTCGTCAGCTTCATTATATTATAGATTTATTGTATAGACAGCATATATTTTAGATAGCGTATGTGTTTTCCTAATGTATGCTACTAATTATTTTAAATGTGAAAGAGTACGAGGAAGTGAAACTTAACCAACAAGTGTCGTTTGCACGCCTGAGGGCTGCAAACGCAACTTAAGTTTCAAGCTGAGGGCAAACACTAGTAAGCTATATTTCTGTAAAATTTCATTAATATTAACTCGGATTTGCTGAGATGGATGTTACTCTTCATCCATCTATCTTTACAAACTTTCGTGTTTATAATAGTAAGAAGATTGCGATCACTGAATGTCCCTTTATCTGAAGCAGATAGGTTATAACTAAAAACTTATAACGCACACGTAGGTAGGTTCCTTGTCGCCATAGCCTCCCCTATCAGCAATAACCGCTTATGGCCGTACCCACCAATTGATGTTGGGTCAAGATAACGCCGATGCATAAGTAATGGCAGGTCGCTGGGCATCGCCGGAACCGTAAGGTTAACTCACACTACAACCTACCTATACTAGCTGAACATTAGGGACATTGCACTGCTTCGATACCTTATATGAGCCGTACCTACCTACTCACTTAGTAAGGTGGTTTTCAGAGATCCCAGTCAAAATGAGAAACATGGAACACTTTTACAACAAATTTTAGATCACATAACAATGAAGTAATTGTATGTTAATGATTAAAACGGTTAATACCCAAGCAGCACATTAGCGGAAATTACATCCATAAACAGCCTTTGACTATAATAACAGTCAAAGGCTGTTATGTATCTGTACTAACGGATAAGACGACTCTTGAGACTGTATGAGGGGTGATCTCTACACTGTTAAACAGCACAGCTGACTATGACTGTATAATGGAGAAAAAACAACAAAATGCATTCTAGTAGAACTTGAAAGAACTATTGTCCATCCATTGGCTACGTATAATGCTACTAGCTGATTAAGAATACCAAAGCCTGTGAACAGCTGCATAACGCGATAAAGTCACATCTGTTCTAAGCTGTGAGCTGTATTAGAGAATCAAATTTGTCCATTGGCTTTTTCATGGTGTACCCTAATTCTATTATAATGCTACCTCAATGAGCTTCTTAGTAGCTGGTTAAAAGGATTTTTAAGACTGCATGAGCTGTAAATAAGTGTAACCTTACTCTACTTTAACTCCCTTACTCCGCTTATAGTGTAAATATTAGCTATTTTACAGACTCTAGAATTATTGAAGAGTAAACATAGGTTAGCAGTGATATTAGTAGTCGTTAGAATAATTGAACACCATTGTACAGCTAGTGTACAGCGTTCAGCTGAGTAATAGACTTAAATAGAGATACTTGTCCAGCGCAAGATCCAGCGGGGAAGAAGTTCGTTCCTTGAGAGAGGCCATGGTAGAGCGGACAAATTTGACCTTAAGTCTTGTCTCCCAGTGGGTTGATGACAATCTGGTCTCTTTTAACGCCACCAAAACACAAGCATGCCTTTTTACCGCGAAAAGGAGTCGTTTCGACCTAACTCCGACTTTTCGGGGTACTTCTGTTCCTGTAACCGATCGGCTCGAGCTCCTAGGCATGGAGTTGACAACCAGTCTCAACTTTGGTGCCACCATTGAGCACAAAGCCCAAACTGCGGCCAAAAAACTGGGCATGCTAAATAGAGTGAAGCGATACTTCACGCCTGGATAGCTTTTAACCCTTTACAAAGCACAAGTCCGATCCTGCATGGAGTATTGCAGCCACCTTTGGGATGGCTCAGCTAAATACCAACTTGCCGCGCTTGACTCGGTGGAACGCAGAGCTAAAAGGCTCATTGGCGACGTAGAACTGGTCACAGCTTGGCTCATCGCCGCAAGGTTGCCTGCTTGTCGGTCTTCTACAGATTGTACTACGGGGAGAGTGTCCAGGAACTCCACGATCTCATCCCACCGGCCCCCTTCTACCATCGGACATCTAGACGCACTGCAAGTTACCATCCCTACCGTGTTGCTATTCCACCAATTCGCACTAAATGTTTCCAAGCGTCTTTTATAATGCGCACAGCAAAGGAGTGGAACTCTCTGCCTGCGTCTGTGTTTCCGAACGCATACAACCCTAATCTCTTCAAAATTAGAGTGAACAGGCTTCTTCTGGGTAGGCTCGCTACATCGTCGACTTTGTCTCTATCATCTGTGACCTAGACTAGAGTCAAGAACAAACCCATATTAAATAAAAAAAATATGGCTCTTGAGCAGAAAAGAACAAGGGAATTTAGTTAGAATGATTGCTGGATAACAAATTACCGCCATTTTAAAGTAAACCAGCCGATGACAATTGAAAAAACCACTGATATCTGTTAAATTTTCATGATATTTGAGAGCTATTAAAGTAAAAACACATTATTTAATTGTTACAAATAGATATTAATGCTCATTAAATGGAAAAAAATGAGTAAAACATATTTATTTTGGATAATAGTTTTAGTAAAGCTATATTATTTCGATGGCGCGTGTAATATTTGATAATTTCACCTACATAAATTAACAGTAAAGTGGCACCTGCAGTACAATTTACCAATCGAGATACAAAATAAACGTGAATCAATTAGAAATTATTGTATTTGTCCACAGATTATACTTAGACCGCCATGACGTAACACAACTTGCACTGTACAAATCGTTTTTTGTTGCAATTTGTTTGTGGATTTAACAATAGCCATTACTAAGCCATACACCAGCCTTTGGCTGTTTAAGAGAATTAAAGGAGCTGGATAATGCGACTGGACAGCTGTTAACAAGCTACTATAATTCTCAAGGCTGGTTAATTTTGGGCCAANTTACAGCTCTTATAATGCGACTGGACAGCTGTTAACAAGCTACTATAATTCTCAAGGCTGGTTAATTTTGGGCCAAATTTAGAGTTATAAGAGCTGTGTAGTCGGATATTCAGCCCTTGTACAGCAAGCATAACTGCCTCGAGTTTTCGAAAAATCTGTTGTCTAGCGACTGTACAGCTGCTGTGTGCTGCTTGGGTACTATAAGAATAACAAATCCAAACGTATTATGGTTAAAAGTAAAAAAATATCAGAGAAAGTACCTACAGGACGAAGCTGACATCCTAAGAAATTGAATTGAATCCGCATGCAATAGTGGAAGACTCACTCCTACATAATCATACATGTACTCGTATGTTACAAAATAAAACGAATAATTTTCAGCAACAGAAATAAAACCCATGGCCACCGTACAGGAAAGTCTCCTCCGACGCCTTTTCACTAGTTCGCCGTCTAATTGTATATATAGATCTTAATGAGTTAAACGCTTTTCTGTCCACGATGCGAGCGAACCCGGGACATTGTTCATGTATCCTATAGAAATACATTCTCTGATTCATTTACGCTGAACTGTGTAGGTATAACAACAGATTTGGGGTTCATTAATATTCTGTCGCAAATGTAGGTAAATCGTAAGAAGAAGAATAAATTTTTTCGTATAATATGTTTGTTTGTAAAGTTAATATCTAGAAATTCTAATTCGATTAAGTACAAAAATTCATTCACTGATAGAAAGCTACAGAGTGAAAAGTATCGCAGAGTGTCATATAACTCACGAGCTACTTGTTATCCCGTAACAAAACTTTGATCTTGTTGGAAGACCATGGGAGCAAAGTCGCGGAAAAAGGCTAGTGAACATCTAGAATTCACTAGTAGAACCACTAAAATCGACACTATGCTCACTGCTCTAGCTCGTCCAGGAAAGTAGGTAAGACCAAGTTCATTTCCGGCGCAAAGTCTCGTTGCTGTGCTGCGGTTGGAAGGGTATGATGCAGTTCATCTTTGTTTCTAGGAAGACAGTTCAACCGCAGTGACAGTGGTATTCATAATCTTCCAGCTTTTTTCTAATGGTTCTTATGTCAACAGGCACGCTATAATGTAATTTCCCTTTTCTTCCATATCCCATCATAGCCATCTTTTGTACCTTTGGCATTTCCTACAATACCAAAGGTACAAAACATGGCCATAGGTGCAGGCGGTAAATACCTCCTAGTAAAAAAAAGTAAATGCAAGAAGCTGCGGAAATATCAACCACCAGTATTTTTAGAACGCCATAAATTATATTGGAAAGTAGGCAAAGNGTAAATGCAAGAAGCTGCTTTTTCTGTATTTTCAGATTAATATTCATAGTTTTATATAATTTAGAAGCAATTTTTATTTCAAGTTCTGTAAATGTGAGAACCCTGGACCATTATGTTAATAGATAGTTTCCTTGTTTGACATGAAATAGCAGGGGCAGTTGAGGGTGTGTCATGCTCACTCCAATGTCTCGCTGATGGTGGCGCGTGTATCGGATCATTCAGTTCCCTTCAAAATGGTTGAGCTGAATGGTGCTGATGCACGCGTCATGTTCGTGAACGGGCGCCGTCAGTGGAGACTGGTCATCCCTTGGTTGCCACTGCCTCATTTTAATATTTCATACTATAAATTGTTTTTTTTCTTTCTTTACATTGTTCTCATATATAGAAGCAACAAGGTTTATGTAACCAGGATTTTTGTAAACATAAAATGATTTAAAAGAGTGTCCGTGGAGTTTCTTGCACGTTCTTCTCCATAGAGATCTACGCTTGCGAACGTGCAAATAGCTTCATGTTTTTGACGGACTGACTTTGACAATTCAAAAGTACCTGATAATGGTTTATTTGAAATAAATGCTTTGACTTTTGACTTTTTGACTTTTGCTGCGGAAATATCAACCACCAGTATTTTTAGAACGCCATAAATTATATTGGAAAGTAGGCAAAGAAGGAAATAAAACGAAAACTCCTTGGTGAAATGTAGGCGTGATACAAGCCGTAGAGAACACTTCCCAAGTTTCATTTTCTCATTATTGAATATTATATATTACCGCAGGTTTCGTGGGGTTGTTTCACTCTCACAAACTTTAGTTTTAAATGTCATTTTCGGCGCTTATCTTTTAAATTAGATACTGAGCTGTGTTTTAAGTAGTTAATTCAACTTTGGAATTCATTTTATTATATGGGGGAGGCGGTTATGTTGGAAGGTACTTATAGTAGCATATTCAAAAAGTATAGAGTTGTCGACTCTCAAGAATGTAGGTAGGTACTCTATCATAAAATTTATTTGTACGGTATAAATAAATTATAAGGTCACTAAAAGGAAAAACAACAAATGCGCGTATTTCTTAAGAGCAACAACTATAGTAGATACAAACGCAAACGTGCTTAAATAAAACTTCTAGGTTTATATAACCCACCTAGCTAACTTACTATTATAATCCACATTTGGAGTCCTCGCATAAAGTTATAATAAAGACTATAACGTGTGCTAACAGCAGGCAGTATGCACCTAATGTTAAAGCGCACTTAAATTAATTCGGCGTGCCTCAGGTAGGTTGCATTGCATGCACATTGCTCGTTCCATTCCACCGCAGGAGGGCGTAACAGGTCGACCTCACTACCGGGTCAATCTAGCGAATTGTGAATATCCGAGTGAATTGTCTGAAGGCCTAACTGCCTAAGTCGAGGTTACGGCTAGCGACAAGCGGCAAGCGGCATCCGAATCCCATTGATATTTCAAATACAAGCCTACTATTGTTCTACCACATACTGATATTCTACAACATATATTGGTTTAGTATTTAAAACAGGGACGGTAATGTCCAAATTAATTAATAATATAGAGAATGAATAAATAATAGTTTGCATGAACATTAATCCGACCACGAATCGCTACATTTGTATAACATTTAAATACGTTCAAAGCTTTGGATGGATGGTGTACAATTATGCAGGTGGGGAGGAACTCGTTATTTATCAATAATAAAACTCACCAAATAACGCTAATGAGATAACCAACATAATCCATTAAGCAAATGGACAAATATGTACTTACTGGTGAAAAATATTTGAAATGATTTCTCGGCGAACGGCCCGAGCGACGTTGACAAACAAGAATCCAACGCAAAGCTTTACTCAAGCTCACCGGAAAATCGATTACTTTGCCGGAATAACTACTTACTTCCATACTCCCACAATCCTTATTCTATTTAAGCACCTAATCATAATAAGTACCTACCTGCCCACTTGTTGAACCATCCTTGTCGTAAGCGTGAATATTTTCGTGTAGGTAGCTCTTAACTTAATGACACTCACCTTTTTTAACGACCACAACAAACTCGAAGGGAAAAGTCGTCATGTAGAACTAATGTGTGTTTGGGGCCAGATTTTTTTATTAAGAGAGATTTCTTTAGGAAATAAGCAGTACTTTTGTACCTACATAGTCGAAGCTGCATCTCCGTGAGCNATTAAGGGAGATTTCTTTAGGAAATAAGCAGTACTTTTGTACCTACATAGTCGAAGCTGCATCTCCGTGAGCGCTAATAACAACACATATCTAGACTCACAGTATACTGTTGCTATTGTCTACTGACCTGTGTTCGAATTCAGCCCACTGCTATTTCCCATGCATGTCCCAATTCATAGGTTCGTCAAGCGTGATATGATGATTACTTATTATTAAAATAAATACAGTCACTATCGTTAACTGTAGCGCTCTGAGAAAGCAACAGCCAACATTGTTCTCAATTTAAATGTTTAAATTGAGAACAATGTTGCCTGTTGCTGAAATAAATACTGATACTATTTCAACAATTTGCCCCACAAACTAGGTCCTAGTATTGTAACAAAAGGCACTATTGTATTAAAATTCTGTGAGCGTCTTTGTTTGAAACTAATTGACTTGTTTGCTTCATTTCAGATCGCCTTAGCGACGGAAAACTCAATAATCCTGCAGAACTTGGATTTCGCAGCGAGTGGCAGCTACTCGTGCGAGGTATCACTCGACACACCCATCTTCACCAAAGCCTCCACCGAAAAACAACTCACTGTCTTCCGTAAGTTTATCTTTGTCAATTTGTTTGCTTACGTAATGCCTGATTTATTGGTGCTTAAAAGTACATCAATCAGTTTTAATCAATCGTAATGCAGTGGTATGATTCATTAATCGTTATATTGCACATTGAACAAAGTGACGCTGATAGTGATGCAATAGTAATACGATAAAATTAGCAAAAATGTGTTTAATACNGGCTGGTTAATACCTGTCTATGTTATCTCGACTATAGTACAAAGTCAGATATAATTGCAAAAACCTGTACAATAGAAATAAATGCCAAAGGACTAAACAATATTTACTTCTCCATTTAAAACTTAGACGAACTTAACCCAACAAAACGGCAAAATCCCCGTACAATTTAAACACAAATTTTATTCTCAAAAACCATTATTTTCGTAGCTTACTTGTTACGAAAAACGTAGCTCTGTACCTCCGTCAAATTGAGCAAACAATTGAACGTCAACGCATCGAGCTTGCAAACTGCGATGAAATCTCACTCCAAGTTCTATAAACCGCGTACGATCGATTCTAGACTGAAATGAATTCACTTTAANTAACTGCGACGTCAAATCTCACTCCAAGTTCTATAAACCGCGTACGATCGATTCTAGACTGAAATGAATTCACTTTAAAGTTCTATTTATATTATTCCTCTTCGTTTGCGAGCAGCGAGTAAAATAGCAACTAATTAGACACAAGTTGAAAATGTTGTATTGTATTTTTGTTAAAGGATCCTCTGTTTTAGTCCAGCATTTATGCGTCACAGACAGAATGACGTTTTAACCCATCAATTGTTCTTATCGGTAATTATATTTAGAGCGACGTGCAAGCAGACCGCGTGTGTGATTCAGAAGAAATTTTAGTTACATTGTCACAGAAAACCGAACAGCTAACTTACTTGATATCCTTGATTAAACCATCAGAGATCTATTAGCAACCCTATTTCATCGAAACCATAAGGAATTCTCCAGTTTCGAATATCTGTCTCTATCAGGAATTTCGCCTACACGTGCCAAATTTCTAAAGTACCCAAACATTCATTTTCATTAGAGATAAACGAAATCTGTATTTTCAATTGTTTTTCCTTTACTGAATACAAATAAAACAGTACCCGTGCTTCTAAAGGATGGCACCTATAGAGGAATCCATTTACTGCCCAAAAGATCATCATTAGCGATCTATTAGAATGCAGCCTGAAGGATGGCCGCGTGGCGCGTGCGGCGCATACCAAACAACCATAACACGCACCATTAAAATCTGACAACACAAACATCATACAACTTTGAACCTTACACCTTCTGCTAATAAGCCAAAGTTAAACACACGGGACAATCAAGCAATTCAGCCTGAAAGATACGGATAGCTGAATGGAATGGAGCTATTTCGAATCAGAAATGGTAGGTTGATTAGGTTTAGAATTTGCTTTCGGCGAATAGAGCAAATTCGGCGAGTTCTGACTTGAATAAATGCAGCGTCAGCAAGACAAATGGCGCAAGTTAATGGTCGCTGCATGCTACACAATTTTGAATGAATACTCACCACCCCTAAAGTTATTCCTTTTCTCTGAGCATAATACAAATAAAATATCACTTTGTACATTTTCTTTTGTAAACATTGTTAAAATTATTGTTCTCGTTCCTAAAGAAATGTATGTTGGTGGTTATTTCTCCTCTCCGATCATTTATCAAGTCCGGGGTCGAGCAACAAATATCGCGGTCCCGTTTTTATTGAGGAGAATCCGTTTCCGTTCCCTGATACTTTATCCGTATGTGTCTGTAAGGTAACCCAGATATTATATTATGTAGCTTCCATTTTGCTAAATTTAAGGTTACCAAGGCAGTGTTGACTTATTCGTCTTGAATAAGGTTAAAATATAAAGGACATGGAAACTGCTAGAAAGATTATAAAAGTCATCTTTTCTCTTCAGTGCGGAGGTATTGTATAAATTTCGAGCGTGAGATAGCGGGTGGAGCCGCAGACCCCAAAATTGTCCGTAATTTGGAACCCTGTTACGAAATAAATGATTAATCGAGCACTGAAAAGGTTCGGGAAGGAAATACCTCACCCAATAGTAGTAAATCAACAGCTATTTGAGGTGAAAGTGAACAACGAGAATGTTACTTAGTGCTTCTGAAAAATGAGACCAAATCATAGAGAAGAGGAAAATCAAGTAATCGGAAGAGTACTTTCTAGAAATAAATGGTGTATTACGTCTACAACGGAACGTATCTACTCTTAATCTCTTAGTTCGTTTCGAATACTTTTATGATTATTTAATCTGTAGTAATTTATTGCGCGGAAAAAGTAAGGAAAACAGAAATAAATACTTAATCGACTTCTTTGTGTGTATTTCCTGCAACTATTTAATGACTCATCAGGTTCCTCTTTAAGAGGATAAAGTTGAGTTTTTTTTATGTAGTCACTGTTAACGGTCCATATGCCTCATGATTTCCGCACATCGAAAGGGTCTTGAGAACAAGCAATAATTTTATCTTTCTCCTTTTAAAAATAAAATAATCCGATTTTCTAAAGGTTCCAAACTGGAAGAAAGCCAAAATTAGGTATGTAACGACGCTTTAGAGAAGGTTATTGTTTATAAACAAAATAATTCATTCATATTGTCAAGAAATATCAAGAAATTTTAATAGCAGCATCAATCAAATTACATTAAAGTGGGTTTTTCCAATGTGTAAATAATGTAAAAAAATGTTTGTGTGTCGTGGAGCACTCGGTTGGAACGAAGTTCCTTTCGTAGTATATTAGAATCGTGTCACCCTATGGAATGGGTGACACGACTTTAAAAAATGGGTCGGAAACTCGTGACGGAAAAATCTTACACTTTTTTTCGCCTAGCCCGTGCCGATAAGGAATTTCGTTCCTAAAATTAAACATATAATTCAAGGAATATAATAATCAATTTCTAGAACATGCCTAATCCCAATAATAGGAATTCATATCAACAAACATATCATACTATTTCCCTACCCAAACACACATTAATCCCAAGATTAGTTAATATAATTCCTCTGCTTAGATCACTCCCAAATTACATAGCATGTGCAAAATAACAATGAATTAATCGAGAGTTAATCCTTTTAAAATAAGGGCAATAAAAACGGTATCGGCTTAATTGTTAGGTATTTATCAGTTAAAATATAAAACAGATAAAGGTTAACTATGTAGTATATATAAAGTTCCGAGTGCTGACAGCACACAACAAACGACAACAATGCGCGCCTTCCTGGTAATCTGTCTATTGTTTATTCATTCCGCGTGGGCCGGCCCAGTGGGAGAGCAATCGATAGGGTGGCATCAGCAAGTTGGCATCAAAAATGCTGAAAATATAAAACTGACGGAAGAGGCAGCGCGAAATGGTCGCATCGTCGGAGGAGCTATCGCCCCGGTCTTCGCGCACCCCTACCTGGCCGGTCTGCTCATCGACATCGTAGGACTCTCGTCACCGTCGGCTTGCGGAGGATCACTTCTGTCTTCAAGCAGAGTTCTGACCGCAGCTCACTGCTGGTTCGACGGACGGAATCAAGCACACCGAATCACCGTCGTCCTGGGCTCTCCATTCCTATTCCATGGAGGCGTCCGAGTCTCTGCATCTGCTATTGCCATTTTCCCAACTTATGACTCGAGAACATTCGCTAACGACATTGCAATGTTATATTTACCAGTTCAAGTTCCTCTCTCTGGAGAAATTCAACCGATAGCATTACCGTCTGGAACGCTCTTGCAAATGGACTATAGTAACAAGCTTGTCACTGCTGCGGGTTATGGTAGATACTCGGACGTAACGAATCCCACCACAAACACCCAGGCTAGAAACGTTTTGCTGGAAGTAATCCCATTAGAAAAGTGTCGATCATACTACGGTGACCTAGTACAAGATTCAAACATTTGCACAAATGGCTACGGAGGAGTTGGCATTTGCCAGGGTGACTCAGGCGGACCTTTGACGACGAACGTGCAAGGACAACAGGTGTTAATTGGCGTCAGTTCATTTGTGGCACGTGATGGATGTGAATTGGAGTATCCTTCGGCCTTCGCAAGAGTCAGCAGCTACATCCACTGGATACGGGTACAGTTGTAACTTCAGCACTAGTGTTTGATCACCCTTCATGACGTTAGGCACCTTCGTGTCTTCATAATTGGACCGTGGAATAATTATGTGCAGAGATTTAAATTATTTTTTACATGATATCTTTGAAACTCAGTTTGAAATAAATAATAGTGAGATTGAAATGCGCACTTAATTACTTGGTTCTATGAATCGTACACGTGTTATTATTTATTATGAATAAGGAAGGAAAATGTTTATTTCCCATCACAACTCATAACAATCTACCAACCTTCATGTACACATTTCACATTTGTAATATTTAAAAGATCAATTTAGAATAAAAAGTAATCTCTTTATTAAATTAAGTTGTAATAATTTGTGTTTAATTTACTCGATATATTTATTTATTTATTTAAACTTTATGTACAATAGTTGTACATGGGCGGACGTATATGCATCAAGGCATTCTCTACCTTTGGGTTATAAAGACAATACTGTGTTGTACAACAAATAATTAGAAAAAAACAAAATTAAAAAAAATCTATTAGTTCTACCAAATGCATACAACTAAAACTTTAATAAAATTAAATGAATAAAGTTACAAGTGTGCAGTCTGAATGTCACTAAAACGCTAAAACTAAAAGCTAAAACGCTGCCACTCCCGCCAATATGTCAAAGATCTGTATCAATTGGAGTCAAAGAGCAGACACCAGACGTTATAAAATGTTCAATGTTTAAATATCTAACCACCAATTTTACCATTTTTATCTCAGATAATCCTAGCGTTTTCCAGAAGTACCTAAAGCATTACTCTGTTCAATTTTTGGTAGCCTTCAGTATCCTACGTAAAGGAACTACCTACTTATCTCTAAGGACCACTCCGTCAGAGCTTATACTAGCCATGAAATAAACCTACATCCATTGGGAGCGGGACTATCACGAATTGAATACACATTCTATGGGACGTAGGTTACCTATCTATGATTTTTAGAGTTTAGGAAAGATGTTTTTAAAAAGTGTACTCTGTTATAAAAGTTTTTTTATTAATGTGCACATTGCTACACATCATTTCTAAAGCTCACTAAGTATCTTAATCTTTAACAGTTCGATAAAAATAAGATCAATTCGTACTTTCAATAAAATCTAGAACAAGAGGCTGTCACAAAATGGGGACGTAAAGACCTTGCTCCGGGAAAGTCATTAATGGATGACAAAGAACTCGTAAATTATTAATTATCTATTCGTGTAATCTAAATATTCATGACATTTTGTTTGTATTATGCATGGGATGAAATGGTGTATCGGTGGATATTCGTTTGTGGCTAAGTATTGTTTGCGCTGACAACAATATGCGATCCGTTCGGCGGCAGGGATTACAGAGGTCTTTATTGTACTTACTAGATAAATAGGATTAACATAAAATAGGTAACGAGATTAATGTCACTATTGTTCGATACACGCAGTAATACGACAGTTCTAATCAGTGAGGCATGATCGATCTGCGTTGTTTCTTCCGTCAAGACATGATTAGTGGCTGTTTTCTGCAGTTCGGATTCTTCAATTATCACGAAGAAGTCGTGTCAACGTCTGTTACAGACGAGTGGTCCGGATGTACAACATACCGAATAATAAGAATAAAGGGCCGATACAAAAAGTCTTAAAGCTCTCGCAGACAGGCGAAAACGAATAATACAGCAAAGATGTGACGACGCTTATTCACAGAAATTATTCTGTCCGTTGAACAACTCAAAAACAATTTCTTTGAAAACGTGATTTCACACCGTTGTTTTATTATAGAATCTCACTCACCTGTCTGGGAGTATTCTATAAGATGATGTTGATTTTAAAAATCTAGACATACGTGCGTCACTTCATCGTGTAAATTAATTTATTCGCAGATCCTCAGAAGCATCACCCTCGGATTGACTTCCCGACGCGCTACCTCAGCTTCGGAGAGACCCTGCGAGCCAACTGCACGACGGCACCCGCCGTACCAGCCCCACATATTACGTGGTTCATCAACGGGAGAAAGGTAAAATTCATCTTTATATAAAAAAAAGTCGTTTGGTTTTTCGAAGAAGAAATCGCGGTTATTATACCGTTTATAAAGCGGCGTAGCGGCTCGTAACACTTGCTACGATATTTTTTTTTTGTCAACCAGAACTGGATGAGTTTAGTTTTAGTGTTGTTAACTCTTTGGAGCTTTTGTATAGGTACGTGATATTTTTGGTTTGTTAGAGTTTTAAAGGCTACCGTAAGAATGTCTTACAATGGTCGACGGATCTTGGCGAGTCTGACCATAGGCTCTGCGAACTTTTACTCGTGAAGAAAACTGTTATTGCCAGAATTTTTTTAGCTACAAAATAATTATTAATAATTAACAATAATAACAACCACGGGCAGAAACACAACGAAAACTTTAGTAACCGACTGTGCTCAAGATAGAGACACGACACCAATGCTAACGTGTGACAGAGACATATAATAAATTGCGATAATCGAAATCTCCAGGGCCGGACGGGCTGCACAATTATTGGATCAAATGGTTCAAAATATCGCACGCTCGCTTGGCATCTCAATTCCAGTCTGCCTTAGAGTCAGGGTCGCTTAACCCACCTGCTCCATAAATCAGGTAGTACCGCGGAGCCTAAAAATTATAGACCGATCACGTGTTTACCGACGGTCTATAAAGTTCTTACATCCATTTTGATAGCAAAGATTAACGGTCATATTGAAACTAATTCAATACTGTCTGCCTCTCAGAAAAAAAACGGTTACTAAGGAGCTGCTCCTCATCGATGTTGTCATTAGCCAACAGGTTCGTCGTTCCCGAAGGGATCTGTCGACATGCTGGATAGAAGGCCTATGATTCGATGCCACATACATGGCTCACAAGGGTGCTGGAGCTGTATAAAGTTGATGCAGTTCTACGCACCTTCCTGGTGTCGTGGAGGACGTTCCTTCGCTATGCAGGATGTCGACAGATCCAGGCGAACAGCGACCCGATAAGGATCGAGCGTGGTATATTTCAGGGCGACAGCCTGAGTCCACTGTGGTTTTGTCTGGCCCTCAACCCTCTCAGTACACTGCTGGAACATATTATTTGCTCTTGATTATTTTGATTATTGTTGTATTATTGAATTAGTGACATTATTATCTTTATTTTCTTTGGTTCCTTTTACTTTATTTTACTTGATATCAATAATTTTATCTAAATTTGACATGATTTATAATTATTTTGAATTTATAAAATGTATGTTTGTAAAAATCCTTTGATATTTTGTATGCTTTTTGGCGAAACACAGCTCGGAGCTTATTTATTATTGTAATACCTATTGTATGTACCCTGTGTTCACGAAATAAATGAGTTTTTTTTTTTTTTTGGAAGCTCGGGCCAAGGCCATCGGTTGAGAAGAGGTGGTCAGGTCATATCTCACCTCCTTTACTTGGATGACTTGAGATCTTTGCCCCCAACAACTAGCAACTGATGAAGCTACTGAAGGTAACAGAAACCTTCAGTAGCGCCATCAGTATGGAATTTGGTGTGGACAAATGTGCGGTCATGCATGTGAACCCAACTCTCGGATTCCATACACCTTAGATCCCTCAACCGAAACTTACAAGTAATTGGGTAGGTCGGAAGCGTTGGGCATCAATGCTGCTGGCGTGAAACAATCGTTGAAGGATTTTCAGGTTCTTTGGCCGCCTGAACAAAGTACTAAATAGTCTTTTATCAGGCGGAGACAAGGTGCGCGCCTTTAACGGTCGGGTCATGTCGGTGTTGATGTACTCTTTCGGCATACTCAAATGGACTCAGACGGAACTTGACGCCCTGGATAGGAGGGTACGCTCACTGCTTACCGCAAATCGGATGTTCACCCACGGTCATCGGTGATGAGGCTGTATATCCCGCGAAAGTTCGGGTGTCGTGACTTCCTAAATGCTAAGACCCTACACAACTCCGAAATATGCAGCCTTAGGGAGTTCTTCCTAGAGGCCGTAGACAAAAGCCTTACTGCGCTCTCCTTGGCTAACGAGAACTGGCTTAAACCTGTGGTATTAGATACTATTGACTTTACGGACGCTTTTACCGGGTCCTACATGTGACCGATGTAGACTTTTTAGCGTCCGTAGCCTGGCTGCGTGTTGGTCACCTCTTCGGAGAAACCGAAGGTTTTGTCTGTGCGATTATGGACGAAATCATAACTTCGCCCATAATCGCACAGACAAAACCTTCGGTGACGAACAACTACCGGAAATACATTGTGAAGGAAGGTACGGTTGACATATGTCCGGCCCGGGGAAATAAAAATCCATCCGCCACATTATTTTCGGTTGTTCTAGTCTGGCTAACGGAGACTATTTGCACAGGCACAACCTTGTAGCCAGGATTATCCACCAGCAATTTGCTCTTAAATACAATCTTGTGGAATCGGAAGTACCGTACAATAGGTATGTGCCCGACCCAGTTCTCGAAAATGGCAATTGCACGTTGTATTGGGATCGGTCTATCAACACTGACAGGACTATTGTTGCCAATAAGCTTGACATAGTGGTGATAGAACGACTAGAGCGTCGCGCAATTATTGTTGATATAGCAGTCCTTCATGACGAGAACCTCGTGAAGACTGAGAAAGTTCTATGAGAAGTACTTGGAGGGATAAAAGTGCGTTTGTTTCGATTGGAAACTGATTGGCAACAGATTTACTGTAAACTAGTATTATAGTCTAAATAGCACATAGGCTGTTTATCCCGGGTGTATAATCCCTTGGGATAATTTCCGACATTCATGCGAGCGATGCCGTTGGCAGAAGCTAGTTTACCATTATTATTGAATCTACCTTCTAACATTTATAGATGGACGAGCTGGTAGCCCACTCCCACAAGTTCCGCGTGCCCATGAGCGAGCGCAATGGAAGGAGAGGGCTTCAGAGGACCTTCGAGTACGAGGCCGGCTTTAGCAGCCCTCCCCCTCTGCTGACCCTCACACACGCCTCCCACGTCGCCACCAGGCCCCCTGGCTGTAGCTTGAAGGAGCATCAGGTGATAATAGTGAATTATGATAAAGTTTAGTACCTACCTAACATCTTCGTAAACTTCACCGTACAAAGGTGAAAGAAAACGAGGGGTCACAAAAAAAATTAAGTTAAAGTATTATACAGAGATATTAAACCTTGCATTCTAATCTTAATTCCCTTTTTTGTATGCACTAAAAACAGCTTTTGCGTTTCTCGCTACTAACTGCTAATTTATTTTACCGTTGACGTTCGTATCTATATTTTTGTTGGTGACAGTGAAAATAAACTAGAAACAAGCTAATTAAATTCTGAATTCAGTCTAAAATGACGTGAAATATATTTTGTTTACATACATGTAGGTATACTATACATTGAGATACGTTGGTGGGCGCAACGAAATTACTTTTATGCAAATTAACCATTATGTTCGTACGTGCTCGTCTACCTTCTGTCGGGAATTCGTGGAAACGCATGAAATATTTTTCCTTATTTACCTCAAATATACATGTTTGGAGAACTTCCATCTTAGTGCTTTTCCCCCTGAGACAGCGAAAGCGGCGTCAAATGTCAAACGATCCCAGCGGTGAAAAGATGACGTAGAACATCTTTTGTACATACATAAGTAAATCCTCAATCAATGTATGAAGTGATCTTATATGTACATCGAACATTGGGACTCCGTCTATTGAGGATAGTTAAGAGTTCCCTCCACTAAATTAAAAACCTCTTTCACTTTCTTCATTCTGCATTTTACGATGGTGATAACGAGATATAGTAAACGATAACCGTCTGTGGTTAAGCTGACATTTTGCATCCTTTCAAAAACAAACTTAACCAATAAAAAGAAAATCCTCCTAAACTAAAACTTGTATGTACCTTTCCAGATGGCTGAAATAAAAGAACACGAGGAACTGAACGTCATTCATATGAGCAGTCGCCACAAGAGTCGTAAACCAAGCAAGAGGGATCTTTACGTGACCGTGTCCGAGCTACAGATAGTGGCCACGGGCAGGCTCGAGATTACCTGCGTCAGCACGATACCAGAGTTTAGGAGTATCGAGGACAAGTTCGCCGATGTCAGGAATGATACTGTTATTGGTGAGACACTTAGCCTGGTCTTTGTTGCGATAGTATTTTTTTATCTGTTGTACTGAACGTACCTTTTTAAGAGGTCCACTCGTGAGGATTTAGCGATTGCGTCACCAAACTGTGTTATCGTATCTGAACATTCCAAACCATAGAAGTATCTATGTTCCAAACAAACAATTTTAGTATACTTTGCCATCGATACGCCAGGGAGAAGATTAATCTTTGATAATATAGCAGACTTTGGACTATGAAAGACATGGTAATGGTACCATGCTTTTCATAGGTTTTAAGATAACACTATCCGGATATCCCAATTATCCGGATATCCTTCAGATTTGAAATCCTGATATGGAGTATACTACCATCGGGATAATACGAATAAAACGGATACCTACTTAAACCCAAGAACTTATGTGTATTTTTGATAGCGTATTGCTCTGAAAAAGAGGAGTTTCGACTACAAACTCAATATTTTTTTATTATTGTTTTAAAGGAACAACAAATAGCTTCAATATAACAGAAAACATATCAAAATATTCTAGCCCACAACGCTGTTAACAGATAAGCGGTAGGATACATGCAAAAAATCACTAGGATAACAGATACGTAATCTATATAATATGGATCGCTAAATGTGTTGCTAAGCGCAAATCTTGAGAACGGCTGGACCAATTTCGCTAATTCTTTTTTTATTGTGTTTGTTATTGTTAGGAGAAGGTTCTTATGGAAGAAAATTTTGTAAAAAACATTGAAATCCCGGCGAAGCCGGGGCGTTCTACTAGTACTTGATAAAATTACTTATCTTGCGTGTTTAATTACAAATTTACAATATAAGAAGTAATAGAACAAAGTTGAATAAATAGAAAGAAGTAAAACGAAAAATTCATGAGACTTTTGATCTTATAGATGAAGAGGACATGTAAAAATGTCAATATGTTCAAAAGTCCTATATAGGACTCGACCATTCTACGGACAGGCGAACGCAAACCAGAATTGGACTTGACAAGAGTCCACTGAACACAATCTGTCAGCGCACACACCTTTCACCTATGGACTATCCTAGGAACCACAGAGCATAACATGTTAGACAAATCAATGCAGTCTAATTTATTTCTAACAATATAATATTTACGGCTTACTGACCTCTAATTTCAAATGTTACAAACTTGTATTTCGTGATGACCATTATCATTTCACCTCAAACATTTCAATATACTTTTTGAAAAATGGACTCAAGACGGACACGTTAACTTTTACTGTGAGCACTAGGGACTTATGCCAGTGAAGATAGGAAGACGTCTTTTTAAAGAACGCATTATACATCCGAGTAGTTGACACACTATTCGGATTTACAATGCGTTCTACAATCGACTTTAAAAACACGTCTATATCATAATAATTAAAACACAATCGTACTTTACCAATGTATAAAATGTTAAGCAAAACATGGGGACTCAGTCCAAAGATTACGTTGTGGCTCTACACATCCGTGATCAGGCCAATGCCCACCTATGGCATAACAACAATCTGATTTTTGAAAACCTTGTCGTCCCAGAGAGTATCACTCATCAGTGGATCAAGCGGCACAGTGGATATCTAGGCAACATACAGCGCAAACGAACATTCGAGAGGTTCCGAGATGGTAGTGCCAAGCCCATAACCACCCCTCTCCTTTTCACACAGTTTCGTCAGAGATAAACTGAAGTTCATAATAACAAATGATAACAAGCAACAGACTGTATGTATACCTGCAATTAATTTAAACGAACTCAATAACTTATTTTCTCAATTTTTAATATCCATCATTCATCAAATAATCATTCATTACCGAACTTGTTATTTCATGAAACGTTGTGTCAATGATACATATTTATTATAAGTATAAAAAATCACTTCATTGAAATAAAACTGTTCATTGATTATAATTTACATTCGTTTTAATTGACTTGTTTTGACAGTGATATCCGAATTATCCGTATCATCCGGATAGTGTTTTGGTAGTATCCGAATTACCCGGATAGTAAAATGGGCCGGATAATTGCATGCCCTAAACACGATTCAACGATTGTTATGCTGAATTGTTTGCGTCCTAAAATTTGAAACAACCCTAATAAACCATCCTAGAAGTTCTGGGACCCAGACGGAATAAATTAACCCTTTAATAATTTAGTATCTAGATATAAATAAAAAAACTTTTTTACACCACAATTCACGGTACTATCAACTTCATTTCTTTTCCTGATCTCCGTGAGCCAGCCCATGGCTAAATTAGTTAAACTTGATTATAATGCAAACTTTGTACTTGTGTAGTTTTTAAATGCGGAAAAAACTGGCCACAAGCAGTAAAAAAAAATTTAAAGGCCATTATTTTCTTTTTATTTATTGATAGTCGAATGTAATGGCCATCAATTTTTTTTTCGTATAAAGCTGCCATCATTCGGCACCTATTAGTGATAAAAAAGCCTCTTTTTTACTAGGTAGGATTTAGGAACCTATCATTGAGAAAGAAACAAAGTTGCACAATTTCAAGTTGCGGGAAACAATGTTTGTCGAATAAATGCGGGTTTTAAGGATACCAACATTTGACTGAATTCCACCGTTACTTAAAAAGAATAGGCTTTTGCTATTCTATGATTGCTTTTATAGAGAGCAGGAAAAAAGATAATAAAGGGTGTACCTAATTCCTGAAATGAAAATATTCCTACCTATATCTACGTACCCTTCAACCTGCCTTTAGGTCAATGCAATCTAACATAATACAGCCCATTTTTTGCCCNTAATGTTTGTCGAATAAATGCGGGTTTTAAGGATACGAACATTTGACTGAATTCCACCGTTACTTAAAAATAATAGGCTTTTGCTATTCTATGATTGCTTTTATAGAGAGCAGGAAAAAAGATAATAAAGGGTGTACCTAATTCCTGAAATGAAAATATTCCTACCATATAGGTAGGAATATTTTCACGTACTACGTACCCTTCAACCTGCCTTTAGGTCAATGCAATCTAACATAATACAGCCCATTTTTTGCCCATTATAACAAAACACAATGCTTCTTACAATTATTTCATTCTCATAATTGACCCTGTCCTACTTAAAACAATTACGATTTATCTATAAGTTTTAAACGATTGGTTTAATTTTCAGATACGACAGAAAAAGCCTCGAGAACGTTTTATTGTAACGGACACGGTCAATAGTTAATCATAAAGGTGTCTTTTGAAAAAGCAAAAATATTCAAGCACACAGATAAAACAGTATTTTTCTCTAATTCCAGTTGATGTCATCAAGCCCTCAACATTGTCCCAGCCATCAGCCAACCTGACAACGGCAGACTCCAGCACCTCAGGATCGTCCAAATTGTCTAAGAACCTGTTATCATCCCTAATGTGTATTATATTCATTTGTTTGCTCATAATTGCTTGATAGAGCATGTCATTAAAATTAAATAATGGGCTGTGATAAAATATGTAGAATGTTCATATTTAAAATAATATAACGCGCGTGAGTGAAAATGTGATATGCTAATCGTGTACAGGCACAAACAAATTACCTAAATTGGATAAAATTAGAAGGCCATACGAGAATACCTACTAATAAAACCTAATAAGTGGTGTGTGACGAACGCTCTATCAGTCAAACATGAACCCGAACAGTATTTCGACGATAGAAGACACTAATAACATCCAGTTCAAGAAAACTAAGAATTCAGTTTAGTTCAAAATTACTAAAACGGTATTCATTGTTGAACGTCATCTAAAATGAACTGCATATCTTTCAATGAAAGTACCTAAGTTAGGCATTATCATTGCATGGATCTAAACAGACAAGCCAAACCAAAATAAATTGAAAATTGCCATTGTTGTGCCTAGACATTTTCAAAGTCGCCAAATAAACATATCATCCGTGAGAGAACATCTTAGTGTAAGTAGTTTAAAAAAAATATTAGGATAGGTACCCAAGATAGGTATTTCTAAAGAAACCAAAGTGCTTAATATATGAATGTTTGAGCTGTACAATCTGAAATAGAATGTATTGAATGTGGATATTTCTAATCTGATTTAATTCTGTCTTAGTTGGCAACAGACTGTTCTTGCTTTTAAAATGTTTTTTTTTTTATTTAATAATGTGTACAGGAGCAAAACATTTCATTATAAGATAACATTAAGTAACTTATAATGAACCTGTTTTACTAAACTATTGAACGCCTGAGAATAAACGCATCGGCGTGCCCCCGACGCCAAGCCACAAAGACGCCGTACTTTTTTTCACATATTTGTGACGTTTGGCGTACTAGGACACGCGCTTGCTTGTCAAGTATACGTGATAATGACGTTCAAAAGGTTAAAGGTACCGTCGCCGCGTCGTCTTAGTTAAGCAGGGCATTAACCAAAATCATTGTTCGGTATTATAAAATACCTAAGTCATTGCGCGTCGTCGTCTAAAACACTCTTATATCCGAACCTCATGAAACTGACTCTTAAGGTACCAAAATAATAAAGTCGTGAGGACGTTTAAGTCCACAAACTTTCACTACAAACACTAAATGCATTTACCTAATGCTAAACTGATTTAAAACATCACTCTCGTCTTCGAACGATTGTCAGATATAGAAACAATGACATAAAAACACCAAATGCATTCAACGTTTAGCTTTAAATGCATTAAGTGATATGCAACTGTGCCGTAGTGCAGAAGTTCTAGTAAATCAGCATCAAACCATCCAGATAGGTACTTACTTGTGTCTACAGTCAGCTGACAAACTTAAATATTTTGCACTGTGTATCTACACAAAACACCCTCTGTTGAATTTGTAATCATACTAATGTCAGTAGGTATCTCAAATTTATTAGTTATACGTACGTGCCTAGCTACTCAAAAGGAAGGCTTTGGCAAAGAAGTTTCAGTCAATACTTTCAGGATTTGTCATCATGATGAAACGCTTCTAACTGGTAATGATAAATTGAAAAAAATACCCGTTTTATTGTCACTTACGGCCAAATATTGCCGTCGTCATAATCTGACTAGCGTTTTCTGTACTACGTAAGGGCCAGCTTTCAGTCTAACTGAACTGAAAAAGGGGGTATTTCACATACAAGCGACTGCCCATACAACCTCCACACACAGTAGGTAACTGGGGCCTTGGTCAGACTCAACGAGTCCAATCATCATCCCATGTAAAAAAGGCTATTGCCAATGCAATCAAGTGGGATCAATTATACCTAATTGTAAAGGATTGTAGTTTTATGTGAATGAAGTTTGCTAGATGTAACGAGAGCTGATCAGCTTTTTTTACTCAGAAATTCATAGTCAGTCCTATAGGTTACCTACATTCCTTTTTTCACGAGCTAATTATTTAGGCAGATAATAATTTCCTTGAATAACTATTCAGTCTCCTACCATTCCATCGGTAGGTTCCTGTAAGATTAAGAAGCCAGAAATTGAGTTAAATCTTTTGCGAAAAATACCTAAAATATTTTAATATTTAATTTTGGGAATTCTAAATTCCAACAACAATCTATTTCAACATTCTAACCTCAGCGACGGTCTCCTATTCCTGTCTGCAGGGTTTAAAACACCTGCACCTGTTTAAATCATGTCATTCATGTCGCTCGCCCTAGCTCCCGTCATACCATTCGAACCTAACCTATCCGTGTCAGGGTGCCCTAAGCTCCCTGTGCCCTATGTTCCGCTACTTGGCGAGGCAAGTTATTAAACGATATGGAACCAAGTGATTAGCCTAGCTTTTCAATTAAGTTCGGGGATGTCACTTAGACCGCTGATTAAACAGCGCCGTTCAATGTAAACGCTAGGCCGCCAATTAGACCGCTGATTAAACTAGTTGGCTGCGACATATGGGGTGAATTTTTAAAGTGTGCGTGGATGGCCAAATCCGAACCTATTAGGAATAGCGAAAAATACTTAAAGGGGTGTTGTTTTGTTTTTAAAATCAACCGGTTCGATTCCTGGCTAGGAATACCGATTTTTCCAAAATCCAATGATACAGTTTAGTTTTCATCAAAATCGAGCTCGAGACTGCTTTCAGTATTTTTCGCTATACAATTGAAAAATTCACCCTGTATAATGTACCTATACTTTACTAATGCGTCCCCTCTTTAATCAAATTATTTCTTCCAATAAAATCCTTTCAGTGTAATATAATATTAAAAAAGCTTATGAACCTTAAATGTATATAGATAAGTTACCTACTNCATTTTCCAATTATAATGTACCTATACTTTACTAATGCGTCCCCCTCTTTAATCAAATTATTTCTTCCAATAAAAAATCATTCATTTCAGTGTAATATAATATTAAAAAAGCTTATGAACCTTAAATGTATATAGATAAGTTACCTACTTAGAAAAATAATAAAGGATTATGAACCTTCAGGTTAACGACGTGTAAATAGATAATAATCAATACATATCAATAAATAGGGTTAAAATTAGTAAGAAGTACCTAATATGTATTTAGGTAATAGTTAAGTAGATAGATATATTATACTAGTTCAGGAGACGTTTTACACATGACCAACATTGTGTTCGACATTCATACATAAGTTTGAATAATTTTACTTAATAGGTAGGTACATTATTTCATACTTTGCTTTTGCCCGCGACTTACGTACGCGCATATCCCGGTTTTTTCTATTCCCGTCTAGCCTATAGCATTCCTCATGAATGTGGCTATAATAAACAAGTTATCCAAAATACAGAATTTTCCAAATCTATATACTTATAGTAGTTCCAGAGATTAGCGCGTTCAAACAAACAAACGAAATCTTCAGCTTTATTACATTAGTATAGATCAACCAGTCAGTCTGATAATTGGAAATCAGCCAAGGCAAAACCAGATTTAAATGGAGATAAAAGTTTTAATTCCATATTACACGCAACTCATCTATAATGGCCAATAACTTCTACCTACCGTGGTGCATACAGATTGTTTAACAAAGGTGTATACTAAGCACCAACCTTTAGGTTATACATAAAGGAAGGCAGCCTTCCATGCAAGAATTTGTTGATTAAACAATTAAGGCACCTTGACCACATAGCGCGCGTTCTTATTCTGGCAGTAGTACCACCTATTCAGCTTAAGATAAATATCGACGTTAAGCATGATATTTCGACGATAACAAGTTCATTTTGCACTCGTGCAGAAAACCTTGTAATTTAATTTTTCAAAATATGCTGCCTAGTTACATACCCATAAATAATTTTACTGTTAATTTAATCATGTAAATAGTTAAATACATTTAATCATTTTGAAGTTTACAAACTGTAACTATTTGTTTTTACACTTACAGTCGCCGTCAGATATATTGTAGCATAAAAGGTGACCAAAAATTTTAAATGTCAATAAGTTCCATACACCAAAAGAAACACTCATTACCTAATTAATATCTGAATAGATGCTTGCCAATAACTTCTATACGCACAACTAACCAAAAATATCTGAACACATCGTCGGAGTGGTCGTATTACGATTGGTTTCTGGAGGTGGATGTGCTTAAATGGCCCATGAATTATAAGGAACTTCTTGAAGATACTCTTCTTCCAACTGCTCAAGTATTTTATCAAGATGAACTCATAACATTCATTCAAGACAACAGCTCAGTGCATAGGTAATGCTCTTATGTAAAAGCTTGAATTAATGAACAGAGAGAGCTTACTTTAATCAAATTACCGCCAAAAGTCTAGACCTCAATCCCATTGAAAACTTATGAGGTAAAATGGTGCAAGCTTGTGATGAGAATCGATGTCGAACAAAGGAAACATCAACATTAAGACGATTATTAAATAAGGTTGTTGGTTCCATGCGGAAACGGTTACAGGACGTATTGAATGCAGAATGGGGTTATACAAAATACAAATAAGTATTTTAACTGTCACAAACAAAGAAAATATTTACAATAATTTTTATTTCATTGCAAATCCAAGATCTACTTTCTTTCAAAAGTTTGACATTAATGATCAGTATATAATATATACCTATATCTACAAATTATTTTGTGTACAATTATTATTCCCTTTTCATCGTAGGTATCTATACCGTTTATATCACGCAGTAACCAATTAAACTCATTGTTTGTCTACGTAGATACACTAGACGTAAGTCAGTGTAGATATTTTTGATTAGTTGTGTTTAGACATAATTCATTGACAATCATCTGCTCAAATATTAATGAAGTAGGTAATTAATGTTTAGATATTAATGGTAACTTGCGAGTGTATGGAGCATTATTATGGACATTTTAAATTGTTCAGAAGTATTTGGTCACCTTGTATGCTGCATTTGTATTGTATTGTATGCATGCTTGTATAATTATCTGCCGGCGACTGTACAACATACCTAGGATTAATATTAAATTCCGATTTGAAATAGGGTAAGTAGAAATNAAGTTTGACATTAATGATCAGTTGTAACCTATATCTACAAATTATTTTGTGTACAATTATTATTCCCTTTTCATCGTAGGTATCTATACCGNATATAATATATACCTATATCTACAAATTATTTTGTGTACAATTATTATTCCCTTTTCATCGTAGGTATCTATACCGTTTATATCACGCAGTAACCAATTAAACTCATTGTTTGTCTACGTAGATACACTAGACGTAAGTCAGTGTAGATATTTTTGATTAGTTGTGTTTAGACATAATTCATTGACAATCATCTGCTCAAATATTAATGAAGTAGGTAATTAATGTTTAGATATTAATGGTAACTTGCGAGTGTATGGAGCATTATTATGGACATTTTAAATTGTTCAGAAGTATTTGGTCACCTTGTATGCTGCATTTGTATTGTATTGTATGCATGCTTGTATAATTATCTGCCGGCGACTGTACAACATACCTAGGATTAATATTAAATTCCGATTTGAAATAGGGTAAGTAGAAATCTAATTTGTACCAAATTAGAAGAAATTTAAATAGATAAGAATTCTAACTGAACATAGAAAATAATTTACCTGACATAAGTACATCGTACTATCAGATCCAGAAATGTTTGTTTTTTGCACTTGATAGCCGTTATCAGAGTAGTAACATTTAAGTGTGTCAATTAACACTGGGTCTGACAGTACTGAGGCGTTCAACTTGAATGATTCAACGAAATAAATAAGTAAACATGAACCAATCTTACCCAGTAAAATACAAACCAAAACTTTACTTAATATAAAACGAAACATATCAATTACTTACCAGTCTTTCCTATTATAATAACTAGGTAGTTACGAAAAATTATATGATTGTTGAAGATGCAGAATAAGCGTACTCATTTCTTACACAAATCTTATGTCTTCTTTAGGAATCTACAATTTAAAATGTGCTGTACATAATTAATAACAAAAATGTTATGAATTGTTGTGAAAACAAGTTAGTTAAGCTGTCCAATGAGTGAATTTTAAAATAACGTTATTTCTTAACAGATCATTAAGGATTGTTCGACGTGTTTAGTGTTATCTAAGATTTTGTAATTGACATCAGAATGTCTGCGTTATGCTTATGATTTAATGAATTATTAATAACAACTTCATAAATTAGTACCTACTATAGTATTTGGTGAGTTTTTTCGGACATAATCCCTTCTAACTTTATGAGGTCTGAAGTCTGAACACAAGTGCATGTGGTGTTTATTAGCTATCGATGAAGGCATAGCTGTCTATTAGTAGGTTGCTATAAACTTGATACCAACGATTTTCCAACATAATTATGTGTTTTCTTATTGAGTGTGGAAATCTGAACACGCCTGTAATCGAAGCGACAGCAGCAAGATCACTATTCTAATTTTGAAGTAAAGCGTCGCTTTGTTTAAAGTGAGTTGAGTGTTCATAAGCTTTATGTTATAACCAGTGTTTTTAAACTGCCTGTACCTACTTTTAAGTTTAAGCAAATATTCAAAACATTGTAGCACACCTTTACCAATTTCTCCTTGAGTTTAGTGGCTTTGCGATTGTTGCTTAGATAGAAGGTCCATACCACAGATATAGAATGTATTCTTTGTTATGCATTCAAATTATTTGAACATACCTACACATTATAAATCGTAAACAATAATATACTTATGACAATTAAAAAAGGTATGTTGTTTAATTTCACACCCTTGAAGTCTCTCATTATTGAATAGTCCATAGATCCTTCTTTATACAGTAGCGATTATTATAACATTAGTATTGAACTATTTACGTCAGTGCTCGCTGAACTAGAAAACTACACTAGAATCTAGGCAGCTTCTCGTGCCAATTCGGGTCTTACACCTGTTAGTTTTGCTAAGATAAATTCAGGCTTTAGCAAAAGTAACTAAGACTTGTCTCGACTATAAGTTATGACTTAAGCTAGAATCTCCTTTGGAAAATTATGACAAGAAAACGAAGAACGGTACTTGTAATATACCTCTTTATTTCAATAACAACTAAATAATACAAATAATTTAAGAATAGTTTAAACGCTGAAAATAGAACATCTATAACACAGTTACATGGTGATTATTTATCGCCTTTATTAGGAATACATGATCGATAAGTCATTCATTACAAACCTACACTATTATCTTGACAAAAATCTCAATAGTCTACTAAAGTGCAAGTCCATGCATGAAAACATTTTATGCATGGAATTATAAAGTGATGATATTAATGTGCATAATAAAAATCGTACTAGAATCTATGTTTACCTATCAATTTCATATATACATACAGCACTAAATTGATTATACCTATGCGTGCCTTTATCATTACAGAAATCAAAGTGATTGCAAGATGCCGCAGGTATTATTCGAAATTGCATTTTCAGCAACAATATTTTAAACATTGCTGCCTGCAAGCACCATTTCTGTTCACACAAAATTAATGTAATATTTGCGGATTAAGTTAGCGCAGCAGGTAAGTATATGACTGATATAAACTACGTAATATTATACCCAAAGCAGCAAAAAATTAAATAATGACTTAGCTAGACGAATATTTATATGGAACATATTAATTTATAATCTAATAAAGTATTTCTTGCAATGGGCCCAACTTTTGACCAAGGTTGGTCGCAACTTAAAAATTGTATCAGCCATCCTAGACTTACATATTTCATCCGTCTCCGATTGGCAAACAAAGAGCTAATCTAAGCCAGGCAAAGTATACACTTGCTATTGTAGCTGTAAGTATAACAAACATGGATTTACAATTATTATTATGAAATACCTTTATATTAAAAGCTTTAAAACATCTGACTACGTTTTTAGACATTTATATAATTTAATTTTGAAGACATAGTGTTCCGGAAACTATCTAAGTTACAAATAGATATATACATGGAAATCTAAGACCCGCGTGGTTTCTAAACCACAAGCAGGATCATAATACATGTTCGTTATAAAATGAATCGTGTGGCGTGTCTATTTTAATGGCCTTCTTAGTAAGTTTATTATCTATTGTTTGCCACTCAACTAACTCAAGTCCTTTGCAAACAAATTATTTTGGCAATAGTTTTAACATCAGTGCAACAATAATACACTAATCTATTTATCACATTTTGACATACCTAAATATGTAAAGTAAAATAAAAAATAGACGCTCAGTAAATTGGCGGTAACATAATTATAATATATAATAAATGGGTTTTACGAAAAACAACATAATTCCCTCCCTACCAATAAAGTTTCAAATACGAAAGCTTGCTAAAGCTTTCTTCAGCAATATCACCATCAGCATGGCAGCTTCATAGTCAAACACTGAATGATAATTTGTGAAAAGGTATTACCAAAGTAAACCATAGCAAAGTAGGACCAAGGTAATATTGGTCTAATGTATTTAATACATAAGCATAATAATATCCGCTATAGTATGCCTAATTAACATAAGTAGGTAAATTGACAAATTAAACATGTTGCACTGCACACGTTTTGAATGAAGTACTCTTCAAGGACTCTTCATGGAACTAACACATTTTCAAATTCGATAGTAGTCACTAAAGATCGATATTAAATAACTTAACTCTTTATTGAATTACCCTAATTTAATATGTGTTACATATATATATGTCACCGGAAAATAGAGAACGCCGTAAGATTGAAAAATATCGCGTGAAATTGTAAACATTTTTTTCTAAATAAGACACGGATATATTGGAAACTATTGAATTCGGAAGGGATTTATTGTAAAAAAAAAAAAGGATTTTTTCATTATAAATCGAGAAATTATAATCAAATCAAGATTTATTACAATCTTACCGGAGTCTGTAATTTTCCGGTGACATACCTATATATCAAGAACCATCCCTAGTGCCTACTTTAAGAGATAAGTGGACAACATCAAAATATGAAAGGAGCACATGTGGGTCGAAGAAAAGTTTAGGGAATGGAAGTAGAAGTAATTAGCCGAATTGAATAAAATTAATATACCTAACTCAAATGCAGCAGCTGAATGAAATGTTGCCAGGCGGTCGTTTTCTATTAAGATTAGAGTTTGATGATGTCGAACTTGCCTGCGAGTTTATTTAACGTTCTGTCAAGAAAATAAATTGTCATTTTGAAGATTTCCAAAAAATATTGGAGACGTATTTTCGATCCCATTACCCCAAAAATGAAGTAATAATTTGAGCAATATCAAAAATAACTTCTTAAGAAAAAAAAAACACTTCCCTCCGTATTCTGAAAACTTTCCTAAGACCCAAGTTTCCTTCTCTATTTATTTTATATTTTAACTTTNTTTCTCGTGACGGTTATGATCAATCCTGTCACCCCGTTTCGGCTTGACGTTGAGTTTTGGGACACCCTGTATATATGTCACCGGAAAATAGAGAACGCCGTAAGATTGAAAAATATCGCGTGAAATTGTAAACATTTTTTTCTAAATAAGACACGGATATATTGGAAACTATTGAATTCAGAAGGGATTTATTGTAAAAAAAAAAAGGATTTTTTCATTATAAATCGAGAAATTATAATCAAATCAAGATTTATTACAATCTTACCGGAGTCTGTAATTTTCCGGTGACATACCTATATATCAAGAACCATCCCTAGTGCCTACTTTAAGAGATAAGTGGACAACATCAAAATATGAAAGGAGCACATGTGGGTCGAAGAAAAGTTTAGGGAATGGAAGTAGAAGTAATTAGCCGAATTGAATAAAATTAATATACCTAACTCAAATGCAGCAGCTGAATGAAATGTTGCCAGGCGGTCGTTTTCTATTAAGATTAGAGTTTGATGATGTCGAACTTGCCTGCGAGTTTATTTAGCGTTCTGTCAAGAAAATAAATTGTCATTTTGAAGATTTCCAAAAAATATTGGAGACGTATTTTCGATCCCATTACCCCAAAAATTAAGTAATAATTTGAGCAATTTCAAAAATAACTTCTTAAGAAAAAAAAAACACTTCCCTCCGTATTCTGAAAACTTTCCTAAGACCCAAGTTTCCTTCTCTATTTATTTTATATTTTAACTTTTTATGTAATTGCCATTTTGCTGGTAGCAGTTATTTAACGTTGCTAGTGAAAATTTGATTTTCTTTTTTTTACACTTTGCTGTCCAACTGTTGAACAATTTGATTCGAAACTACTTTCGTGGCTATAGAAGCATTTGGTATTAGGAAGCGGTCCATGTCTTTTATCAAGAGGTTATCACCATCTGGTACACCATACTTGAAAGTAATTAATTCAGGATGCCTCTTTTTAGCCGTTATTTTAACAATAGTCGACAAAGGTCTCCTAGACATAACTTTTGCGGCGCCTCTTTTGTTTGGAATGTCACGTAAAACAATCAAGTGAGTTTCAGAAACTACTAAGTAAGACTCATGCATATATCCGTTAAGAAGAACTTCTTGACAAGGAAAACTGTCCACAACATTGTGTTCCTTGAGGTAGGATTGCAACTCAACAATTTCTTCTAATGAATCAGAATCTGTATAGTCTCGTCTGAGACTGTCTGACCTTGAATCATCATCTTCGTCATTAATACTAAACACTGGAGGAACATTCCTGTACCTTTGCTCCTTTCTATCTCCAGCAGATACATGCCATTCCCCACTATTGTATGTAGAACTTGGATTGACAATATATTCGATTAATTTACCCCTAACCTCTTGGCTTTTTGCTTTCATTGCTGAAGACAACTTACTGAATAACTGTTTGGCTGGAATATTATCCCTTACTTTGGATTGGTGAATTTCTGCACCATCATTATTGTTATTAGGGGCACAAACTAAACAAGTGGATGGATTATGTTCCTCCAAACAGTCAGTCATATGAGGACCAAAGTAGTCGTGAATTGCAACAAATCCTCCTTCTAACATAGACACATGTTTAGTATTTCTCTTTAAGAAGGAAGCAACTACCATGTGGGCATAACTATCTTCCTCAGTTCTACCAGAACCTACAAAACAAAGGTGTTCTCCAGCAGCAAGAGAGCCAGCAGCTAGTGCTTGTCGCTGAGCATTCAGTAATCCTTGAACTGCTGTGTTGAATGCGGAAGGTTCTTGTAACATCAAGTTACAATCAAGGTGAAATGCTGTTGATAAGTGACCAGCATTATATTGCTCAGCTGGTCGACAGTCAACCAAAAAGAACTTGACATTGTCACTGTTGCCAGAATCTAATGTTGCACTTTCAATTAATTCATGTACAGCTACAGGAAGACATAATGCTTGAGAATAAAGTTTAGAATTAATTTCTACTCCACTTTCAGAGAACAGTACTTCCAAAACATCTTCACGGAATGATTGGGGAGTTTTTAATGAATAATAATGTGCAAGTGAACAAAAGTCAGAAACATCATTTGCTTCTAGATCTGAAGGCATCTGAATTAAAGTTTGAATAATAGCATCTTTATCTTCATTTTTCATTTGCAATAATTGCTCTCTAGCATTAATGATCATTATCAAACACAGGAAAAATATGAAAAAGGGATCAGACCTCTGAAAATATAAATCCCACATAAAAAGCACTACCTCTAAACTGCAAGTACCAGCAAAAAGAGATCTCAACCATGATAAACAATATTGCTCAGGAGTTATCCGTTTAGTGTCTAAAAAGGAACAAAGCTCTGGATCATGATACTGAAGAATTAATCTTAGTATATGAAATGGAACACCATTCTTGACACAGCCTTGTGGAATGTACAGCTGCAAAACTCTTTCAAACAAATTGTATGTATCAGATCTGGGCAATTTCAAACTCAAAAGTGGCAACAAAATTTCAATCCAGCCATTATTTACACAGTAATTGATGGATTTTGACTTACAGTAAAAAGTTATTATAGATTCAATATCAGAGATAACTGATAGTTTGTCATCATCGTCATTTCCAAGCCGTTTCACGAACTTCTTGACATCATCGCGGAGTTCATTTTGATTAGTTAGATCAAATATTTCATCAAAGGAAAGCAATTGATTGCCTGCTTCTTGGCAACTAAGACAAAGGAGCCAGACATCTGGACGTAAACTTTCTGGGATCTTCTTGCCTTTGGTGAGAACATTAATTTCTTGTGCTGAGCAGCCATCCAGAAGAGCAGACTCCAATTCAATTAACCTAAAATAGATATTAAAATATTAAGTACATTTCTTGTGGTATTCTAGCATATTCTTTTGTTGTTATTTATGCATTAAAAAAACATTCAGTCAGCATAGTTGATTTAAGGCAAATTTTTATTCAATAGCTTTGTACATTATATTGCAACAATTGCGTTATATTTATTTGGGATTTCATGGAGATTGATAATTCATTAATTGGGATTACAATGCAAACACATGTTTTCAACCGAAAAAACGGTTATAATAATATATGGTACCCAATATTTACCAAGTACTGTCATCTTCGTCACTAGCCATCGCATTGGATTTTCGTGAAAACTGAAAAGTTTGATCACTAATTCACTATTTGCTTCTTTCACTTTAGTTCTGACTATATTTTCACACTTCAGTCCTCAATAAACTCACTAATACACGAATAACATAATTGTATATTAATTCGTACGAAACGACACATTAAATTGTAAAAAAATGCGTTTTGCACATCAGATTGCTCCGATTATTGTAATCAATTGTAATCAATGTAATTTTGACATTTTGTAGTTCCACAACACCAAACAGATGCATGTACTGGAATGGAGCAATCAATGCCAGTTTAATGTAATTTCAACTTTACGCACAACTTATAATGACTATTTTTGCACTTTATAAAAACACAAGGAACATCATTTTTCTGCGACCTTATTCTGCAATTTTATTGACTTTGACGNGATGTAATTTCAACTTTACGCACAAATCATAATGACTATTTTTGCACTTTATAAAAACACAAGGAACATCATTTTTCTGCGACCTTATTCTGCNTAATGTAATTTCAACTTTACGCACAACTTATAATGACTATTTTTGCACTTTATAAAAACACAAGGAACATCATTTTTCTGCGACCTTATTCTGCAATTTTATTGACTTTGACGTTAAACCAAGAGTCTATGGTATTATTGTATTAGTTACAGATTGACCAACGGGCTATTAATTTGAGTGAGTGGATATCAGAGTGGATCTACCTAATGGTTTTTTGGATTGCAGCCCAGGGGCCCTATGTATACAGCGGCCTAGCACCAAATGAAGACAATATTGATAGGAAAAAAAAAACAGAATCTTAAAAACGAATAATAAGTTCCAAACGAATCACTTGATGCAGTTGGTGTTCTCGTGTTTTTGAAAAAAGGATTTTTGCATTTTTTTCTTCACTTTGAGTGTTTTTGTTTGAGATTTTTTGACGGGGCGTGCTAGGACCAATGCNTTTTTGCATTTTTTTCTTCACTTTGAGTGTTTTTGTTTGAGATTTTTTGACGGGGCGTGCTAGGACCAATGCCTGCCAGCGTTGCGGAATTTGTTCGAAACCGCAGCCCTGAAACGCAAAGCAGGAGGAGGAACTCGGATAGGTTTTAGTCAGTAAGAGTGTTACACACTCTTCCGCTCCGCCCAAAGTAGAAGAAGTCATTTGATGGTTTCCCATACTTAAAAAAAAAGTTGAAAGGAAACCACCATAGCTAAGTAGTATTTGGAATTTTAGACACGGAACCCTACAAATTGCATGGTCCAACATGCACAACGGTTTTTTTTCCCTTTACCGTGTACTTAGTAGGTATCGAAAACAGTATTTGACAAAATGTGTATGTGGTGTGTATGTGGTTCATTAGGGTTCATTAGGAACGAGCGACTTCATGTCGATCTCAAGATCCCGAAGCAGTTCATGAAACGTTTATCCCAACGTTATTTACGGCCGGTCTCAATAACGTATCTATCTTTAACCAACTGTCAAATTAGCTACCAA
>NDFZ01004502.1:0-98633 GCA_002192655.3 Mamestra configurata
TAATCCTTATCAAATCATAAACTGCGAGGTGTTTCGATTTTTTTGATGAGAAGTGTATAAACCTATCTAACGGACTAAAAAGACTTTTAAGGAAAAAAAAACAACGGGTTGCACTCCGGGAGTGCCGGCAGAAGTGAAAACTTGAACATTAACGTTGTGCACTTGTGATATTTTGGAATGGTTAGGGAATAATTTCGCACGAATTGCATATGCATACATTTTCGCCGAGCGGTAGAAAAAGAGGGGGATATTACTTCCTCTCCTACGCCGCGCCGGCGGTCTACTCTCCCTCCGTCTTACGAATTTTCGATCAGGTCACGTCTCCTGACGCGAGTTTAACATTTTTTACCCATCCCAAAAAGTGCACAACGCCGCTAAAGAAGTTTTCACTTCAAAAACCCTATCAGAAGTTGTCAACTTTCAATTAAAGATAAGAAGGGTTACACAAGTTCTCAACTACGAATTCTCAATTAAAATCAGAGGGGACTTCACCGGCCCTTAACCACATCCATTTTGATTTTAAGACATACGTCCCAGTTTCTGAGATCTCGTAACGAGGTGGCTTATGGCCATGATAATCATCGATGACAGTCAAAACACCTTTTTCATCCAGTTTGACTTTTGCCGTACAGCCTTTTCTTCTTTGGGAGCAGTTCCAGCGAAGATTGTTATTGGACAGTGGATTAAATGAATAACCTTGATACAGCAGTATGTTATGTTTCCTTCCTGATGGTACCAATTGGTAATCTGAAAAATAATTTTAAAATCAAATCAGAATCAAATCGGCTCTTCTTGTTTTTGATAGAACTGCAGTATCTTCAGTTTTAACGGAATTATAGCCATGATTCATATGGATAGCTTAGCACCATTGTTCGTGGGAGAAAACACAAATTGGACTTAATAAAAAATAAGGCGAAAGTTTTTTTTTGTGAAATTTCCATTTTATCTTACATCTATACAAATAATAAAATTGAAATGTATGTTTGTGATATCAACAAAACAACAGCTTTTTAATAAATGCATTTGAAAGGATGTACGATATTTATAACAAAAACTATTTTAATTTGTTTTGTCTGTATGTTTATTCCGGCTAATCACCGAAACTGCTAAACCGCACTAGACGGGACTTTGATAACGGATGTTATAAGGAGTAAGTTAAGCTTTAATTTTAGCAAAAAATAGGGTAAGGGTTCCGTGCAAAAAAAATGAAGGTTAGTAGGGTTATTTGGAAAAGAGCGAATTAACGAAAATATTGCCCACTGTAACACCCTACTTTTTCAAAGACTATTGTGTTTTGTTAGGGTGTACAAAAATAATAATAATGTTTATTCACATAAATATGTACATTTCTTTTTACAAGTAGAGTGCTTAATCTAAATTTAAAGTACACAAAAGTATTAGCATTTGGGGCCGGACTAGGCATAACCTGTATTCCAACCCTCAAATTAGATAGATACATATACAATAAATAGTATATGTATCTATCTATCATAGCTGTTAATGTTTGCGATTCTTGAGCCTATTTACACAGCCCTAATAATTGACTGGCCTGTTGGTCGAGTGGTTCGTGACCCTGACTGCTAAATCGGAGGTCGTGGGTTCGATTTACACCCAGGACAAATCTTTGTGTGATGAGCATGATCATTTGTTCTGTGTCTGGGTGTAATTTGTATATATTATGTGTGTATTTAGAAATACGTAAATATGTTTATCAGTTGTCTGGTTGCCTTAGCACAGGCTCTGCCTAGTTTGGGATCGGATGACCGTGTGTGAGTTGTCTCAAGATATTATTATTAATTACAACTTGATGAACCAAACAATTACTAAATATAATAAGTAAATCACAATAATGTAAAGAAACAGGAAGAAAGTTTCGTCCACATATTTTGTCTTCTTTTCTCCTTCAAGATTCGATCTGAAAATAAATAGATATATTAGTTTAGTAACAGTTGGTATACGAAGAAGATACAATGTTTTAGTCTTCGCACACATATTAGCGCAGCACCGAATCAGCATCTGCTGGATAAACAATAAAATCAATGAAACTGTAGCGGCATCAATGTCACATGAAAAACTAAGAAACGAAATCACTGCAACAAAAAAAACCGCAGTGCCATCTACGACGAACTAACAACGAAATCCTGCATCGCGCAAGCAAAGTTCTCCGTGCGATTTGAACACATACGACAGTCCGAATATTAACTATCGGGCAGTTGCCAACCAGACATAACAACCGTCTGGCAGGAGGATCCTCCTATTTTCAGTGGAGGTATGCGGGACTTTACTCTCTGTACCACATACCTCTATAAAACTCCTGAAATGCCCACTTATCAGTTCCGTAAAGCCTTGTCCGATTATCATTTCAGTTGAAAGAAACGCCGCCTTATTTATAAAAATATCTAACCATGTGATCAGTTTAAATACTATTTATGGTAGGTGCCAGATAAACTTGCAATAAAGTACATTGACCTTTCCCCAATATCCCTTCGTTGATACCCGAACAATAAATTATGAACCGTTTTTCATTTCTAGTGAACGTGAGTACGATAGAAGTCGATTCAGGACAGCTTAAAGACACGCAGGTTGTAGCTATCAGGAAACATAGACTCAGGCAGGGAATTCCACTCCTTAGCTGTATACAGAATGAATGTGTTTCCAATACGTTTTGTGCATGTGGGTGGGATGTCCATCATGTACCGGTGGCGCATCTCCGTACGTATTGTGGTCTGATGATGGAACGGGTTTAGCGGTATTAAACTATGCAATTCCAATGAATTATTTTGGTATTTCGTCAATCGTCATCACTAATAAAATAAGAATTTGTCTAGAGCAGCGTTCCCCATTTGGTGGGTCGCGACCCGGTACCGGGCCATCAAAATAAAATACCGGGTCGAAGCATTCCCGCCTTGTTTTAAAATATCACTAAATAGGCGATACCGAAGTATTATAAAAACATTTAATAGTGATATAAACATTTTTTTTTAATTGACTTTTATTAACTGATTTAATTGACTGGCCTGTTGGTCGAGTGGTTAGTGACCCTGACTGCTAAACCGGAGGTCGTGGGTTCGATTCCCACCCAGGACAAATCTTTGTGTGATGAGCATGATCATTTTTTCTGTGTCTGGGTGTAAATTGTCTATAATGTGTATGTATTTAGAAATATATAAGTATGTTTATCAGTTGTCTGGTTGCTATAGCACAGGCTCTGCCTAGTTTGGGATCGGATGACCGTGTGTGAGTTGTCCCAAGATATTATTATTATATTATATTATAATTTTAATAAAAATTAATACTACAATAAATTCTTGATAACTAACCAGCGGGGGAGGGGAGGGGGTTTAAAAGTATTGAGTGGTCACGAAGGGCAGGTCACGAAGGGCAGTGTGTAAATTACCGGGCCATGGCAGAACGTTTGGGAAACACTGGTCTAGAGACTAAAGGTCTCAGGAGATAGCGGTGACGCTTGACCGGAAACACGCCGTCACCTCGTCGCTTGGGAGGTTCTCAGCTAATTCGGTAACATTCCTACTGGTGACGAGTTGATTTGTGTGCGAAGACCGTAATTTTTCATCAAAAACTTACCGTTCCGCCTCAGGTCTGTTCCGTTCATATGTGGAAGCTTCTTCTTCGGGCCACGTAGATGTAAATCCCTTCAAACTATCCTTATGCAGGCTCGCTACAGCCGATGACGACGGAGAAAACTCATTTGACTGACGCAAGCTTTCTAAATCCTTCTTCCGTCTTCGTAGCGATGGAACAGAGTAATCTGAAACGTAATCTTAAAATTACACAGGATCTTTTATGAACTGTTAGCTAGGTCTACAAAAAATCGGCATACTAATTCGTATTATGCACGCACACATAAAAATTACTCCAGTGTTTGTCTGTTCGTCTATCATAGACAATTTCATCCGTTTTCCGTCATTGCGACTAATAGAGAACTCGAAGAATTTAGAGCCGATCCCAAAATAATTGGGATACGGACGGACTTAGGTTTTGGGGAACCAGGGACAGGATTGCAGGTAAGGTATAGTTTGTAACCTGGTGGGTTGCTGGCCACATACATATTGCCAATAAGACAAGGAGCTTTTGAGCTCATGGTCAGTTAACCGACTTTTAAGTAGACCAGTCTATGTCAATGTGAAATCTACATTCGTCTTCCTTCCGTCAACTCTAAAAATAAATACCAATATAATTATGACATTTAAATACATTTCATTTAAAACTTATAAATTGTACAATTGCAAAGACTAGAAAAATGCTTACACTAAAGTTTTTTTTTTAAACGTTGCCCCACTTCAGGAATTTCTCCTGCACCGTGGGTGCGTTTACAAACATTTAAATTCACATACACAAACAGTCAGACCCGGAACAACTATCTGTAGGCCATACAATTTTTTGATCCGTGCGGGAATCGAACCCGCGACGGCAGCGCAGCAGTCGATCGCTCACCATCTGCTCCAACCGTGCCGTACAAGTAATAATATATGTATGTACAAAAACTAAGTTTTACAGGTTTTTTGATATCTAAGACAAAGTACCTAGCCTATGTTAAGTATAATCTACGTGCAGTTACAAGTTAAAGAATGTGCTAAAAAACCTTAATATTTGCTGTTGAGCCTTATTAGGGAAGGGGCCAGACTTGTGCCGCTCAAAATGAGTTGAAGATTATACGTTTACCAAACTTACTTTCTATGAAATTATCTTTAATATGAAACCGATTGCGAAATTACAGCGACTCACTTTGAGTCACAAGCTCACTTTAAACTGGGCCCCTAGCTACATACGTCAAAGAAGTATTAGTTGTACCGAGACTGTTCTAATAAAAACATAATTTCCAGGATCATGAACCTTATAAGGAAACGGGCCAGACTTGTGCCGTTCAAAATGAGTTGAAGATAATACGTTCACCAAACTTACTTTCTATGAAATTGTCTTCAATATGAAACCGATTGCGAAATTACAGCGACTCACTTTGAGTCACAAGCTCACTTTAAACTGGGCCCCTAGCTACATAAGTCAAAGAAGTATTAATTGTACCGAGACTTTGCTCTAATAAAAACATATTTTCCAGGATCATGAACCTTATAAGGGAAGGGGCCAGACTTGTGCCGCTCAAAATGAGTAGAAGATTATACGTTCACCAAACTTACTTTCTTTGAAATTATTCTATAATGATTGCGAAATTACGGCAGCTCATTTTGAGTCACAAGCTCACTTTAAACTGGGCCCCTAGCTACAAACGTCAAAGAAGTATTAATGGTACCGAGACTTTGCTCTAATAAAAACATATTTTCCAGTATCAGTGATCCAGTACCGCGGTGGTTCATGATTGTGGATGGGAGCAACGTCTATCAGGCGATTGGCCTTACTGAAACACACTTTTGCAGTACAGCCCTTGTTCCTCTGATTACAGCACCAGCGATAAGAACTGTCCAGTGGGTAGAACGCATAATTTTTGTACAAGAGCATTTTTCTTTTCATTCCTGTGTCCACGAATTTGTAACCTGAAGAAAAATGGAAGGATTTCATGTAGTTTTTGCCCTTAATTAAAAATAAATTCAACTAATTTGTTTGGGATGTTCATGTCCTTAAATATTCTCGAATAAGAAAAATGTAACCTGTGTGTATTTGTTTTATTTTGTTGTCACTAAAATGCCATAATAATATTGAATGAGTACTACAAAACTATGACGCACATATAGGGTATTTTACAATAAAAATGGGTAAATTACTATTGACATTCAGTAATGTCAACAGTAATTCAAGTAGCTTGTACCAGTGTACAAGCTACTTGAATCTATACTTGAACTTAAGAAGAAGTACCAAGAGTGAGAACCCTGAACGGCAGGAAAAGTATACAGCTTTACAATAAATTGCCTAAAAAAGTCAGAGAGTGTGCAAACATACAATCATTTAAAACAGGCCTAAGGAATTATATAATTATTAAACAATATTTTAAAGTGTTGGGCAGTTCTCACAGTCTCAACCTTCGAGCATCTAAAAACTTACTTCTTCATATCCCTTCTCACCGCACCGGGTTTTTGTCTAATTCCTACGCTATTTCTACAATTAAACTCTGGAATATGCTTCCCCTTGACATCAAGAAGGCGGAGTCAAAATTTTCCTTTAAGCGTAAAATCCGTAAACACTACTTAAAAGCTTGTCATTCTTAGTCGTTCTTCGTCATGATTACTATGAATTCTCTTAATCGGTATGATTATTATATATCATATTTATTAGTTTATTATTTTAGCATATATATGTATTTTATTAGTATTATATATATTATCTGTATATTCTTTCCGAAATGTTAAAATTCAATTTTGTATCTTATATTTATTTATTGTACACCTACCACAGTATAGTCTTAATAACCCAAAGGTTGACTGGTAGAGAATGCCTTGATGCATTAAGTCCGCCCATGTACCACTATTGTACATAAAGTTTAAATAAATAAATAAATAAAAGTTTAGCTATTTATATAAGACAGATACGTTTGGCTTGAACTGTTTTGTATTTCATTTAGACTTGAGTTGCTTGCTTTATTTTATAAATTAGACCATAGTGCTCAGTTTCTTGGATGACTTGAACGACGTAATGTAAACTACTGTTAATTCAGTTAAGTTTCTCTTTAAGCGAACTGTAATTTTTGTTCTTTGAGAAATAAAATGTCTTTAAACCGAACTTTTAAACTTAATGAGTAACTTGATAGTTCAAATTAAAATAATCTAATTGTTAACATTGCACCTGCCACTATTTGTCTCTGAATCACCCAATGGTGGTAAGCCTCAGTATATTGTGTGCGTAAATGATTAAATAAATATATTAAGCCATTTATAACAAACAGTGGCTCAAAATAGGCAATCACATGACTGAAAAAACATTTTCCTGAATTACGCGAACATAAAATGGAGCAGCTGTCTTCTTATATATTTGGTTAATAAATGGAGCATGTCCAATAGTAACAACAGTCTGCCCAACTATTCTTATGAAGAAAACAAATGCTCTAAACAGAAAAACAAAAGAACAAAGAAAACCAACGGTATAAAAAGAAAGTCCTAGACGAGACCAAATGTCCGGTTAAGCAGTAACCAGCCTTAGTGTGCTGAACTGCGAGTGGTCACATACAAAAAAAAAAAAGAGACCAAATGACTAGGGTTATCTCTGCCCCAGGGTTGTGGAACTGTTTGTATGACACGGGTAGATATTAGTCACTAAGTGTCAGATACCACACCGCCCTTAGCGGGAGGAGGCATTTGACGATTTCCTTACCACAAATTAGGGCTATCTCTGCCCACCTCTCGTTCTCACACGACCTCTTGATCTTCCTCCGCGCGTTCTTGGTCCATCTCTCTTTCTACACGATCCTAGTGGCAGTAGTAATAAAGGCCAAAGATATTTCAGACGACTTCCTTTTTCTTTATCTGATGAATTTGGAGAGCCACGATCAGAGTCAATACTGACAAAAAAATTAAGGTAGGTAAGCTGGATCGACTTCATCAGTCAACTCCACTAAAATAACTATTTCGGTATCTAGAAAATATTAAAATTACATGCGATTTTAAACAGCTTTATTGGCTATATACTTATTACACTTCATCACGTCATGTAATACGTGTGTGACATTCACAAAATCGTTAATTTGCAAATATAGGTATGGAATACAATAAGCAGATTTCGTAAATATTTTTAAAATGGTATATTAGACATCAATATTAAACATTTCGGCATGCAATATACATACATAGCTCGACATGAATAAAAAAACGCAATAAAAGACATAGAATTGAGATCAAAATTATCACAGATCAACAAATGACTTGATAAAAACTAATAATTATAAAATTAATTTACTATCTTATTATGTAGTTCATCTTTCGAATACTCAGATACAAAGTTAATTATAATTAATATTAGACATTAATAATACATTTACCATTACATTATCAGTTATTATTTAAGAAGACTATACTAAAACGGTGAATTTATCTTTCTAATCAGCTAATAAAATACAGCTACCGGCATCGTCGTAATAAGTACAAAGTGATGATCGAGCGAATACGAAAACAGGGGAACTACTCTCTAAACCCGAAAATCCGTAGGTTCTACTCCATATCACCTACGAACTTACGATTAGTTCCGAACCCGAACAAAGAAGTAATGACAACACGATTTGACAGTAACTGTCAAATCGTGTTGTCATTTATTCTTAGTTGTTAGGTGATACGGACTAGAATTCGCCCGCAACTAAGCCCGAAACTACGGACTTCGGGCTAGAGAGTAGCTCCCCAGATCTGTCGACACGACGACTCAGTCGCGTTTGCCATACATATGAACGCGACGATTGCGTATTCGCGAGACGATCACTTTGTATTACGTCAACGCCGTTAAGTACTTGAACGCTAATGAATAAACATGGAGATTTAAACCTGAAAAAGATGTAGTTTACATTGTTATACATTTTAAGCTTTCACATACACGCCATCACGTATTTGAATATACTGTGGAGCCGGGTGGGTGTGGTTGGTATCACTAACCATTACTTTTCCATTTTTATCTAATCTCAGTTTAGCACGACACCCGGAGAGTCGCCCGGAGCACCTTAGGTATCGCTTTGTTCTATCACAGAAAGAAAACGTGTACTCTTGGTACATGACCAAAGTCTTGCCGCTGGATAACGCCATAATTTTTAAATCTAGAAAAAAAGAAAATTAAATTATATAAACACTGAATGATGTAGATGGATTGATACGTATTACCGAAAAAAGAGGTTTAACAAAATAATTTATATTAGAAACACTACTTACTTGTAAGGGACGCGATGAAAGAAAACAAAATGAGTAAATAAACACGTTATATTTTAATCTGTATCTCGCAGCCCACTAGCTTAATCAGCCGTTTAATTGGTGGCCTAGCCTTTTCATTTAAATGCGCCGATTTTTAAGCAACCTAAGTTACATCTTTTGTTCAATATCGTTTAATGACTTGCCCATGTCACTCATGTTGCTGATTAAACGGCGCACTTCATGAAAAAGCTAGGCTTTTAATTAAACGGACGATTCAGCTAGTTGGCTGCGACATATACTCAATAACTTAATTAATAATTTAGGTAGGTATTACAATAAATTGCGCTATTATAATTAGATACACGATGGCAAAAATGTAATATTTCATTCAAATTCCACTTGGTTAGTAAACAAAGTCACATCTTACGAACTACTGTTTTTCAGAGAGAATTATTGTTAGTACTAATAACTACTAAGAAAGCCACATCGGCAGTGTATCAGCCAAGTTCTTAAAATAAAAAAGCGACCGGCCGTGGGTTATTATTAATCACAAACAATTTCGACCCACTTCAGAGCCTCCCATAACTTAAAATCTATTTGACATACATACTTGAAATCCTGCGTGTCTAGTAATTCAATTTCAATGAAAAACCTCTTACCATACTCGAAGTAATTAAGTCCAAAAATCGCTACTGATATCTCACATTCGCTCACTGAGTTTTGACTACTTCCAGGAGACTCAGGAAGTTGAAAACTGGTGTGGAGGTAGTATTGGACGATATACATATAAGAAAAAAAAACTATTTACAAAATACAACCAACTTCCCAATAAAAAAAACACTACAAAGTATAAAATAACCTTAATTTCAGAAGTCGGTGTTTTGCTTTGTTTTTTGAACACCTACTTCTGAAGTTAAGGTTTTTATTTTTTACTTTAGTGGTACCCCACAGCTAACATCACCACTGGAAAGTCACAGGAAAGTTAAATACGCAATTTCGTTTACTTGGATGACATATTTTTTTCCATTTCGATTTAAAAACCAAACCACTGAACCGATATTGATGAAATTTCTTTGGGACCAATCGGAAAGTATATCCTTTCAGATAAAAAAATATTTTTTCAAATCGGTTTAAAAATGACGGAGTTATGAGCTCCTCTCTCTATTTTTTGGAGTCGGTTAAAATTAGAAATCATTACATTAATGGTTGGTCTGGAAGACATGCGTCTAACAAAATAAATTGCAGCTAAATTGAACAATTTAAGTCATTAAATAACCTATCCTAAGCCTATCCTAAATAAAATATAAAGAAAAATTATATCTACTTGGCGAAAAGTACTAGACTTAAATGCAAATGCATTCCACTTAATTCTAAGATAAGTTTTCGACAGTCCGCTCGTCTATGGATTGCATTGCGATGCATCGCTACCTGTTTTAAAAGACTAGTTAAGGAACATTACTGGTCACTGATTTCATTTTTGTTTAAGGTGTTAATAATAATATTGTGTTGTAAGTACTTGCTATATTTCTGATCAACAAATTGTAAAACTGTGTATTTGCAGCAAATGCAACCTTATTTCGTGTCCAGGATACTATCCATTCCTGATTGCGTGGAAAAGATCGGAGAATGCGACAAGGCCGCCAATTTTATGAGAGAACTTGGCTTTCTTTCACATTTGTGTTTTTGGTTGGATTCTCTGATTACAGACCCTAAATCTATCTCCTTTAATTCAGTCCATCACATAACAGTACAAAATCACAAAACAAACAGAGAGAACAAATATACTTTATATCTCCTTTCATTTTAAGCATTTTAAAGAAATCCATGATTTTGTTTTGTTTTTAACTTGTACAAATATCATGGTTTTGTAAACTGGATAGTTTGCAGGTACGAAACATGAACCACTTCATTAAGGATACATTTTCATGAACAGTCCACTGGAGGTCTTGCGATATATTGGCGCCGGATGGTTGTGACCGATGTCACTTTTAGCTGGCACCACCTTCCCATCTTTGTCCAGTATGAGCTTTGCCCCACACTTCATTGCCACCCGCCTCGAGCATCTTAAACGTCGCTTGCCATTGAACGAATACATGTATTGTTGATACATAACCACACTTTTGTTGTCCACCAGTTTTATATATTCAAGATCATCTAGAAAACAATGAAAATATATTTTAGGAAATTTAATAAATAATAATGATAAAGAAAATATGTAAAAACTATTCCTATACGATACGAATTCTAATAAGAAGGATTTCGAAATCATAAATCACACATTATAATTTATAAATACATGATTAAAATTTATTTAGGCTGAAAAAAAAATAAAACAAAACATTTATTCGGGTAGGTAATTTTACATTACAAAATCTTAACTAATATTAGGTATAAAGGAAAGATTTGTTTGTTTCTTACGATTTGGCTCAAAAACTACTCAACCGATTTTAAATATTCGTTCGCCATTACAAAGCTACATTATTCACTAGGCTATATTTTATTTTCTAAAAAAATTGAGATCTTTACGAAAACTGCAATAATGTTACCCAAAGTAGTAAAAATTTTTGCATAATAAATTCATAGGCATAAAAAGAAAGCGTGCGCTGAGAAAACTATTGATGATATAGAAAAATACACTACATGATTGAAGTACCTACTCATTATTCTCTATTAAAAAGTCCGCGAGGCTTACATGTCTTAACTATTATGGTTAAGTCACAATGACCGCTTTTTGTTAGAATTATTCAATCAAAGCCCAGTTGAAAAGAAAAAGTGATGATTTGATATCAAGATTTTAATCCTTATCCACTCAACTGGTTTGATAACAAAGGTTGATTATGTACATGTAAATTAGACTTTTAATTGTTCAAAGCGGGCCTTTCGTTTAAAACTTACGACGGTTATAAAAATGCTCTAAGTAAGAAAAATGTTGCGGTTTGAGCGAACTGGGGGAATCTTAATACTTGGTTTGATGAAGTTAAAACACGACATTAATGATTTGGAAAAAAAAGAGAAAAACAAATGATTGGATTTTTCGAAAATAAACCCCTAAAAGGGCGAAAAGGAGTGATGAAGTGGGAAAGGATATTATTGCTTACTTCAATTTACATGGAAATTGGAATGAAGAAACTAAAAGTGTGATATTTGAATCAGATCTAACAATTTTTGCATAATGAAACCTTGACGGGGAGAACGGGGTGAATAGTAGGTTGACCCTGAGACCGTTGAATGAAAATCGTAGTGCTTAATTTTTCAAATATAACCTTAAAAAAGGGTTAAAGAGGGCGTTGAGTTTGTGGAGTACCTACTAAATCCGCGCGGACGAAGTCGCGGGCGAAGTCCTAGTAAAAAAATATTTAGCAAAAACATCACACAAAAAACATCACAATAATAATAATACATACAACAACTTATCTTACACTAGCACAAATAAGAGTTTTAATAAAACATTTTTTTTGTGCACGTTTTGCATTTTTTTATAAAACGAATATAAAATATTAAATAAATATATTATATATAAATTATTTACAAGATATAATATATATAAATAAATCTTGTACTTAAATAATTTATTATATAAATAATAACTCTAGCACATACATAATAAAGCTTGACATTTTTAGTTAATAAATAAAAAAAAGCTAATTTCTAATTTTCATTGAGCGTAATTACAGCAATTTTTTATTGTAGCAACTACCAGTAGTCAATTTCGTTTCAAGGATAAGAGTACACCTGGCTTCGGTAAAGTTAGCCCGTTTTAGTTGATACTAGCTCGGGATCTCATCATCACATAGTGACCAGTATCTGTCACATGATATTTTGGAGGATTATGAATATGCACATTATCAGCTACTACTATTGTTACTTCATCGACGTCCATTTTGATTTTGGCCTTGCAACCTATCCTCTTCTTGGAGCAGTACCAGTGTCGCTTGCTGCTCTGCGCGAATGTGAAACCACCAAGCATTAGTAGCTTGTTCTTGAAACCACTTGGTATTAAAATGTAATCTGAAATGCAAACACATTTATAATTTTCTCATCAGATCAGCCAAGCCAAGAAGTACCGTGTTACCCAATGAATAGGATGTGGAGGTCTGGTAGGCAGCCGCTCCACGTAAAAGTCAAAGTCAAAACGTTTATTCCAATTGGGCCATTAAAAGGCACTTTTGAACGTCAACATTACAGTTAAAAGAATATGTATAAAAATAAAGTGACTCTACTGTCCATTCACAAAGGTAGATTCTTATGGAGAAGAACGGACAAGAAACTCCAAAACACTGGTATTCAGATGAATCCGGTTTGACTGGGAGCTGACCCCAATATATGTAGTTGGGAAAAGGCTAGACAGATGATGAGTTGACTGATGACACGTTTTCATTTTGTATAAGATATTAGACCCGGCTTTGCACGGGTGCAGTGTAACTTACATAAAATCTTTCCAAAAGAAATGATCCAATAAAATTAATAAATAATAAAAATAATAGTGTATCAAAATCAGTTGAGACATGAGAGAAATAAATGCTCATAAAGACAAAAAAGTACGACTTTATTTAATACTACGAGTGTATACTGATACGCGGGAAATAACATCGTTCACAAGAGTGCACAACGACATGTTACTTAAGTACACATACTAAGGGATTTGTTTACGTGATCTTATCATCACATATTCGCCTTTTTCTGTTACATAATATTCTGGAGGTTCATGAGTATGCACGTTGGTTGCGTTTACTATTGTAACTTCATCGAAATCCATTTTGATTTTGGCCTTGCAGCCCAAAAGCTTCCTGGAACAGTACCAGTGTCGCTTGCTGCTCTGCGCAAATGTAAAACCTCCAAGCATTAGCAGCTTATTTTTATGACCACTTGGTATAAGAATGTAATCTGAAATGGAAACGTTTTATATGATTATGCATCGAGGGGATAAAGCAGTGTCTTATGTCACGGGCATTAAATTGAATCAGCGCAGGTAGTGTGCAAAATATTTGGCACACCATCTGCACGAAAATGTCAAATTATAAGTCGTGCAAACCCAACCTAAATCAAGTCATTATTGCCCGGCAGGTTGTAATGACATTAAAGGCTGATTTTTCAATGGTTAGATAACTTTTAACTGGACACCTTCTTTTATTAACTCTCTTCTTTCCTCCTTCCTTCCCTTCTTCGCTCGTGAGCATTGAACCGCTATGCTCGGAGAGGACTCCGACCGTAGCGGACCCCGAACGTAATACGTACGTGTTGTATGTTTTCTCTGCATCACCCAAAGGTTGACTGGTAGATAATGCCTATGGCATTAAGTCCGCCTCTGTACATTTGTGTGCGTAAAGTGTTAATAAATAAATAATTAAATGAAGGATCATTACGTTCGGGAATCAATAAGTAACATTAGGAACTTACTCCGGCTTCTCCGGCGTACAATTTCCCTTAAGAAATTATCTAAATTGTTGTGAAAACCCTATCTAAATCGGTTGAGTAATAAAAGAGAAATAAGTGCAAATAAAGACAGAACAAATACGACTTTATTTAAAACGAATAAGTGATATGCGAGAAATAAAATAATTAATCACAACGGAAAGTTACATATGTACGTATACTAATAGGTCTGTCCACGTGATCTTATCATCACATATTCGCCATTTTCTGTTACGTAATATTCTGGAGGTTCATGAGTATGCACGTTGATTGCTTCTACTATTGTCGCTTCATCGACATCCATTTTAATTTTTGCCTTGCAGCCGATTCTCTTCTTGGAGCAGTACCAATATCGCTTGTTGTGCATCTGCGCAAAAGTAAAACCTCCAAGCATCAGCAGTTTATTCTTCTGACCACTTGGTATGAGAATGTAATCTGAAACAAAAATATTTCAACTACTTTGTGTGTATATGTATGTTTTTTTTATTTATTTAATATGGGATTGCTCTTGACTCTAGTCTAGGTCATAGATGACAGAGACAAAGTCGACGATGGAGCGAGCTTACCCAGAAGAAGCCTGTTCACTCTAATTTTGAAGAAATTAGGGTTGTATGCGTTCAGAAACATGTTTTTGGGAATTAATTTTAAAGTCGGGCTGATGGCCAATTTTTTTGTTTGATACAGTATTCATAGAAAATAACATCAGTCATTGAAGTACACAGTTTTTGCTTTTCATAATTTAATTTCACTACACTAATTTTAAACATTTCTACCTGTCGCGATATAGTAAAGCTTAATTCATTGATTCACATTGTGCGGAATATATACAACGTGTAGCAAAATAAACGCAATACCTGAAAATCCCTATTTTCAGGTATAGCGTTTATTTTGCTACACGTTAAAATTGTTGCATAATGATGAGTAAAATGGCCCCTGCCATTTTACTCATCATTATGCAACAATTTTAACAAACCCAAAATCGCGAGAAAATATCAGCTGCTCAGTACATTTTGTCGAGCAACGCGCACATAAAAGTATTATATGATTTATTTACTTTATTTTCGGAAGGCTTACAGACTATATCATTATTATAACAATAATATATACCAAAATTTGACGATTTGATGATTTTTTTTCACGATTTTGGTGTTGGTCCCAGATTCTTAATGCTTGGTCCGATGAAGTTGACACATCATCTTCATAAATGATTTTGATAAAAAATTAGAATATTTGGATTTTTCGAAAACAAACTCGAAAAGGGTGAAAAGGGGTGATGAAGTATCTAAGAGATTGGTATGAACAATCTAAAAGTGGTTTAGTTATTTTTTCGTAATCAGGGGTTGATTACGAAAAAATTGTTAAATCCATCCTCAGAGTAAAAAAGGTAAAAATTGAATGTATGGAAAAGCTCATTACTTCGATGTAGAAACTTTGTGCAAATAACTATGTAGGTAAAGAATAAAGATCACAACTATTAATATTGCAAAATTACCCTTTACCCTTCCAAAGAGGTGAAGGAGGAAATTACTTAATCTGCGCGCACGAAGTCGCGGGTGAAGTGCTAGTATAACATAATTTTATTTATTTACAATTTTAGCATATTTTTAATATGCTAGAATAATTTAATATATATTTAATATGTAATACTGTTTTTTTTAATTTTAATAATTAGAATTAGAGAAAAATTTTATGTTATTGATTTAAAATATTAAATTAAATACAAGTAAAATATACTGTCAAATAAATCAAATATTACAGGTACCTTTAATATGTGTCGCATGTTATTAAGCCAAAGGGTTAAAGCTTGTTGTTAGTATTATAATTTTTTCATCATTTGACATAATTTCTGAAACTAACTTTAAAAACTAATCTACATATTTTTTTTAATTTATATACATTTTTGTTCCACTACTGTTATATTCTTTTTGATGCAGCATAAATGACTAATGCTAGCGGTGTTTGTTTAAATTAAAACCTTTTTATACAATTTTACGTGACAGAAATTTTTGTATATTTTCCCTTCCCGTTCGAGTAATACGCTGGCGCTGGGTGGTTGTGGTTGGTGTTACTGACGGATTGCACCACCTTCCCATATTTGTCCAGAATCAGTTTCGCTCCACATTTTTTTGACTGCCTCCTCGAGCACCTTAGATGTCGCTTCGTTTTATCACTAAACGAGTAGGAATAGCTCTTGTACACAGCCACCGACTTGTGATCAGCCAATTTTATGTATTGTATCTCTGGAACACAAAACATAGTGAGAAAAAAAACAATGACGACGATAAATTAAAGTTATTTTGTTAGAAGAATAAATTATTTCTCTAAAATGTATCAAGAATGTCATCCAGATAATAAATATAAATACTATGGTATAGGTAAAAATAAGGTTGTAAATAAATTATTACACACATTTAGCTCGTTGTTTATTCATAAAAATGTGATGGAAGACAGTAAACTAAGATAGAGCATAATTAATATCTAAGTTTATTTAAGAGTAAAAGGAACCGAAACCCTAAGCCGCTAAAATTCGATAGTAATTTAATTATCTATGTATATATGAAGTTTAAAAAAAATTATGACATAACTATACTTGATCACTTCGATTACAATTAAAATTAGAAATAAATACATGAAAGTAATACCTTTCAATTGGATTGCACTAACTTCAATTTAATCTTTTAAATACAAATATTTGTCTAGTGCTATCTACATTTATCTAATACTGGCACAAAAACGAAACAGGATTTCAAAATGGCTGCCATTTTAGGTTCAATATCAATTTCCACATTACTTTGGTTTTGGACTTCGCACTTTTCAACTTTCTTAATCGAGTTTGGCATATCCTCATCTACACTAACATTATAAAGAGAAAATATTTTTTTTTTCTTGTAATTAATAGGCTCTAAAGCTACTAGACCGAGTTTAAGCATTCCATCAGCATAAGAAAGCTTTATTATCACTGAATAAAAGTTACATATTATTATTATTTTTCGACTGTTTCTTATACAACCTGATTTCATTTCACTGAAAAAATTAATTTATATTGATTTTGGCAAAATCATCAATAGTATTACATTTCGTAAAAGTATAAACAATTCTATTAAACAATAGAATTGTTTATACTTATGCAAGAGGAAGGTATAGAGGAGGGGGGTTTTACGTTTTTTTACAATGTGTCCTAAGAAACACATATTCTCCTTTGTCTGTTATATGATACTGTGGAGGATCATGCGTATGCACATTATAAGCTTCTACTATTGTAACTTCATCGACGTCCATTTTGATTCGGGCCTTGCAGCCGGTTTTCTTTTTGGAGCAATACCAACGCCGCTTGCTGTGAACTTGGGCAAAGGTGTACCCTCCAACCATAAGAATCTTGTTCTTCAGACCAGTTGGTATTAGGACGTAATCTGAAAGAATAATTTGTACAATTTTTTTGTACAATACTAATGCTTTTTTTCAAAGTCTAAAAGAAACGACGCAAGATGCAGCATACAGTAGAGCGATCATACCGTTGAATCAACAAATAACTTGTGCCTCTCATGTTGGTTGCTTTATTAACTTTGAACTTTATATTTCTGTATTGAGCGTTTGTTTGAGCAGAGTAAACATTTGTTTTTTTTTTTCATGATATGACAGTCTAAAACACAACGCACAGCCTAAACCAGTGGGTATGAAGTTTTGCAAGAATTCCTTATTTAATACCACTATGAATTAATTTCTCCTAAAATGGCCAAATAGGGATGAAAGTTTGTCAGGAATTTTATTATCAATAGATAGTTAGCAAAAAGTTATTAGTTAAGAAGTATTTTTTGTCGATGCATGGCTTAAAAATAAGAACCTTATATTTAAGCCGTGTCCTTCTTTTTTCAAAATCAGTTTTAAATTTGTTTCTATTTGTTTTCTTTTTTCTGTACCTAATATTGCCATATTTTAACGGAAAAACAAGGGGTTTTAAGTGAAATAATTGAAACGGGTCTAACGATTTTTCTGCAGACATTCTCTTGTTTCAGTTATTAGGTATTCTGGTGGCTCGTGCTTATTTTTCTTGTCAGCTTCGGTAATCGTCTTCAAGTACGTATTCATCTTGATCCTGGCCTTGCAACCAGCTTCCTTTTTTGAGCAGTATCTGACCGAATGTGAAGCCGTCAAGCATAAGCAGAGGGTTCTTCTGCCTAGATGGAATGAAGATGTAATTGCAAAAAAATGGTAACACAGTGAAACTAGAGTTTCGAGAAAAAACGGATTATTTATTATAGCATATGTTCATAATATAATCAGGGGTTGATTTCAAAGCAATTGTTAAATCCGTCCATCGGAGTTAATTGGATTAAAATGGAATTTATGAAAAAGCTCATTACTTCTATTTAGAAACTTTGTGCAAATTTACCTATGTGGGTAAGGAATAAAGATCGCAACTATTAATATTGCAAAATTACCCTTTACCCTTCAAAGGGGGTCGGGTGTCGAAGTTTGCATTGGAAAGTCAAATCTGTGCGCACGAAGTGGCGGGCGAGGTGCTAATATAATTTAATTTTATTTATTTACTAGTTCAGCATATTTTTAATATTAAGCTAGAATAATTTAATAATTATACCTATGTGAAGTATTGTTTTTTTTATTTATAAAATGAGAAAAAATGTATTTTATCAATTTAAAATATGCGAAAATATCATTTCAAATGAATTAAATATAACAGATACCTTTATGTATAGCATTTTATTAAGTAAAAGGGTTAATTAATTTATTATTTTATTTCAGAAACAATTGTTAGTAAAGCTTAAAACTATGTTAGTACCTTATACATACTTATTCAAGTAGTCCATTTACACTACATTAAAAAGCACAACACCAGAACTGTGTATCTTATTTCAGAGTCCACAATAGGACACTGAACCTTTTTCGTTATGGTGTTTAGAAGGTTGGAGCTGCCCCGCACACGACGCATCAGGAAGGCCACTCTCTTGCGCACTTTTGCTCTAAAGCAGTCAATGTTGGCCTCCGCAAACATCCCTAATGCGTTACAGTTTCGCGGCAACTCTAAAACCATCCTAAACCCATTATTGCACAGGATCCGTAGGGTAATGAAAGCCTTCAGCGTATAGCAGACCCACAGGATGCCGGTGTACAACGTCTGGCAGTACGCCATAAACAGAGTAATTTTAACATTTTTTTTGCACCTTGCAAACCTGCGCGCCAGCATATTGCATCTCACTGCCAATTTCCTACGTTCCCTCTCAATATTCAAATCATCAGAGAGGTCCTCAGTGACACAATGCCCCAGATACTTGAATATGGTGACTTTACTTACCGGAATTCCGCCAAGTCTGACCGGTGGAATGGGACTGGGAGTTCTATTGTTCTTTACACTTTTTTGGAGTTGTACCTGAGGCCATGTGTCACCACGTACCTCTCACATATTCCTAAGTGCGTGATAATGATAAAGTTTGTTCTTTGCTATTATTACATTTTTTCATTATGTGACATAATTTCTGACACTGACTATAAAACTAATCTACGTATTTTTTTTAATTTACATATGTACATCATTGATCTACTACTGCTATATTATTTTGGATGTAGCGAAAATTACTAATGCAATCAGTGCTTGTTTAAATTAAAACCTCTTTATACAATTTAACGTGAGATTTTTTAAAATTGAATATACTGTCGCTTCCCATTCGAGCAATATAAAAAAATAAAATTGATTTTATAAAAGTAGGATGCAAACTAAGGAAATGTTTACATCTGAGATGAGTAGGTAACAATACAATTTTGCGATCTGCTTACTTAGTAGCCTGTTTCAAGGACAGTCATTTCAAACAAAATTTAGAAGAAATTAATATAAGTCCAATACAAAAATGTGTGAGTGCGCGCACGAATGTGTGTTTTAGTGTGTGTGTGTGTATTATAAGTTACTTTATGGTATACAAGCTACCGCCCGCGGCTCCGCCCGCGTTTATGTCGAAAACTATCCCAAGGGAACATATTCCCGGGATAAATAGTATCCTATGTGTTATTCCAGACTATAATCTACCTCTGTGCCAAATTTCATCGAGATCCGTTCAGCCGTTCTGACGTGAAACAGTAACAAACATCCATCCATCCATCCATCCATACTTACAAACTTTCGCGTTTATAATATTAATAGGATAAGAAGGGATTCGGTATCATCGAAATTTTTGGCAGAAAGAAATTCAGTAATCCGCTTTTGGTATGTCAGCTACAACATGTTTGCAGTGGAATTATTGCATTTATTCTATTGTATAGAAATGTTCCGCTAAAGTACAATCGCAGTGTTAGTGTGCTGTTGTAAAATCATGCTGAGTATGAACATCTAGCGGACGGTAAGGACCTTGCATTACTGGTAAAGGTCAAAGGTAGGAATAGTATTGGTCAAAAAGTGGCTACCTTCAGGACTGCTCGCTGCGCTACCTCGAGAGGCTTGAGAATTGATTTAGCAGCAACATCCCAACTTGTAATACAGTAAGAGATTACAGACTGGCACATTGCAAAGTATACGGACCGTATAGCATGTACGTTGGCAATGAGTCTAAGAGTTTTAAAAAAAATCAGTTTGCGGACACGGCCAGTCATTGTAGAATTTGCTTTAAAGTGATACCAAGGTATTTATTTGTATCAGTTGAAGTAATTACTCGACAGTTACAGTTTGTTGTACCTATTTAATTGACAGGTGTGAGCTTTCAAAATGCTTCCGGAATTTAATTTCATATTTCTAGAAATCATTGATGAATACCAAAAATAAAGTGGGACCTAATACACTGCCTTGCGATACACCGTAGGTAATAGGAAATTCGACATTTAAATATTGAAGTTGAAGTTGAAAATCTCTGACAACTAAATGTTCAAGTTTCGGTGACAAGCAAGGGACAACATGGCTGGCGCTGGGTGGTTGTGATTGGTGTTACTGACGGATTGCACCACCTTCCCATCTTTGTCCAGAATCAGCTTCGCTCCACATTTTTTTGACTGCCTCCTCGAGCACCTTAGATGTCGCTTCGTTTTATCGCTAAACGAATAGGTATAGTTCTTGTACACAGCCACCGACTTGTGATCAGCCAATTTTATGTATCGTATCTCTAAAACACAAAATATATTTAGAAAAAAAAACAATGACGAAGATAAATGAAAGTTATTTTGTTAGAAGAATAAATTATTCCTAGAAATGTATCAAGAATGTAATCCAGATAATAAATATGAATACTATACTATAGGTAAGAATAAGGTTGTAAATAAATAATACACATTTAGCTCATTATTTATTAATAATAATATGATGGAAGAAAGTAAACTAACTAAGACTGAGCATCATTAATATCTAAGTTTATTTAAGAGTTAAAGAAACCCTAAACCGCTAAAATTCGATGGTAATTATATTATTTATGTATATTTGTAGTTTATACAAATTTATGATAAAACAACACTTGATTACTTCGATTATAATAAAAATTAGAAATAAATACATGACAGTAATACCTTTCAATTGGATTGCACCAACTTCAATTAACCCCTTTAAATACAAATATTTGACTAGTGCTATTAACATTTATCTAATACTGGCACAAAAACGAGCCGGAATATCAAAATGGCTGCCATTTTGGTTCAATACCAATTTCCATGTTATTATTTTATTTTTGGACTTTGCACTTTTTCACTTTTTGCTTAATCGAGTTTGACATATCCACATCTATTTTAAAGAAAAAAAATAATTGTATTTTTGTATTTTTGCTTGTAGATACTGGACCTTCATTAACACAAGCTATATTATATTTCCAGAAAGCGAACGAAGTCGCGGGCGAAGTGACTATTATTTCACTGTTTTTATTTTTTTACTCTGCTTTGTAAGTTACATATTATTATGTTTTTTTTTTCGAACGTTTCCTTACACAACCTGATTTCATTTCACAGACAAAATGCATTGATATTGATGTTTGCAAAATCATCCCTATTAAACAATAGAATTGTTTATACTTATACAAGAAGACGCGGGGGTTTTAAGATTTTTTACAATGTGTCCTAAGAAACACATATTCTCCTCTGTCTGTTACATGAAACTGTGGAGGATCATGCGTATGCATATTATCAGCTTCTACTATTGTAACTTCATCTACGTCCATTTTGATTCTGGCCTTACAGCCGGTTTTCTTTTTGGAGCAGTACCAATGCCGCTTGCTGTGAACTTGGGCAAAGGTGTACCCTCCAAGCATAAGAATCTTGTTCTTCAGACCAGTTGGTATTAGGACGTAATCTGAAAGAATAATATGTACATTATTTTTTTTTACCGTACATTTTTTCAAAGTCATAAAGAAACGACGCAAGATGCAACATATGTACAGTAGAGCGATAGTTTTTCTGAGCACATTTAAGTTACTTCAGTAGGGTCATACCGTTGAATCTACGAATAACGATTACCTTTCATTTTGGTTGCTTTATTAACTTTGAACTATATATTTCTGTATTGTGCATTTGTTTGAGCAGAATCAACATTTGCGTATGAAGTTTTACAAGAATTCCTTATTATTATAACGCTGGTGACCACTAAGAAATTATTTCGTCTAAAACGTTCAAATAGGGATGTTGGATAAAGTTATTAGTTAAGAAGTTTTTGTGATAAGAAACCCTTCGCGCAGAGGACTTTCTGGTAATAAGAACCTTATATTTAAGTCATGTCCTACTTTTTTCAAAATCAGTTTTGAATTTGTTTCTGCGGGTCTCATTAAAAACTCTAGCGCTCCATACCACAATTATAATCCTGAGGATGGGGATGAGGATCTAAAGGATTAGCAAATCATCATCATCATCGGCCGTATGAGGTCCACTGCTGGACATCGGCCTCCCTCAAAGGGGGATTTGCCATAATCGCCTCGCTTGGCAGACGGGTTGGCGATCGCAGTGTAGCTGTTGCAATGAACAGAGAATGCTGCTGCCCATTCTCTGGTGAGTCCCTTAGTCGCCTGTTACGACACCCACGGGAAGTGATGGGATGGTGCTATTCTTTTACGTCCGACACCATACAGAACAAACCGAAGACGTAATTCTGTCAAAAGCGATTAGACAGCGGCAGTGACTGATAGGAACAATTTATATAGGAACAATTTGTATAGGATAAATTAAATGTGGATTTTGTGCCATTTATTCAATTTTTCTCTTCATATGTACCTTCCTAAGACATGAAAACATGACAAGGAAATTGCAGAATTGGTCCAGCCAACAAGTTTTGCGCTTAGCAACATATTTAGCCAATACATTTTATTTATATAGGTTCAACTATGTCCAGCAGTGGACGTCTTTCGGCTGATATGATGATGATGACGTCTTCGGGTCAACTAGATTCTAATAAATAGGTCGGATCCGTCAGTAATAAAACAAATTATTACTAAGGTTTACTTTTTTTATTTATTAAGTTACTTGATTCTTAATACATTTAGTAGTATTGCTTACGAATAATAATTGATGTGTTTGTTTTTATATTTAACTTAAATTGTATGAGGACGAAGTTGCAACCTTAAACTAGCCAATAACCTTAAACTAACAAATATCTTAATAAAATATTATCTTTTTTAAAGGTCACAATATTATGCCGCGGCGGGTATGGTCAAGCGATTCGTCGAATCGCCATGTATTTCGGCGAACAATAATGCACGCCACGAATATTCGCGCGGTAATGTAGCCCCAACATTACGATCGATTAAAATGCAGGTCAGCAGGACACACAAAAAAAAAACAACGGGTTGCACTCCGGGAGTGCCGGAGGAAGTGAAAACTTGAACATTAACGTTGTGCATTTTTGATTTTTTTTTAAATACAAAATATATTCATTTTGCGGCGGTCTACTCTTCCTCCGTCTTAGAAATTTTCGATCAGGTCACGTGTCCTGACGAACATTTTTACCCATCCCAAAAAGTGCACACCGCCGCTAAAGAAGTTTTCACTTCAAAAATACCTTGTTCAAAGGCTAGCTTTCCAGGCCACGCAGGAATTGCGTGACGTGCAGCTTTAAATCAGTAAAAAAAAAATAGTTTTACAAAAGATTTGCGACATTTCTTTTGTTCTATTTTTAACATTAGTTTAAATTCAAATTATTTCTGTTCCTAATAAACACATACTGCCCACTAGGAGTGACGTGGTATAATGGTGGAGCATGGGTATGTACTCTGTATCCCCTTAGAATAGTCTTGCCTTCTGCATCTATGTGTATCTTGGCTTTGCATCCATTCTTGCTCTGCGAACAGTACCAAATACGAAGACTGCTTCTCTGTGAGAAAGTGTACCCATCGAGCATAAGCAACCTATGCTTCTTTTTATTTGTATTTGGTACAAATATGAATTCTGGAAAAAAATGCTTAGCTTAATTAAAGAAAATAAAAATAACGTAAGCGACTTATAAGGTATTTTACTGAAAAAATCTAATTAGTCCCTCAGATACATTTCCAAAAAATATTGGACACGTATTTTTTCTTTTTCTTTTTTAATTTGTGGGTGGTTCTTTTAGCAAGGAAATAATACATTTTTCATGTCGATTCTATTTAATTATTAACCAACATGTTTAAAAAAATTTGGTCGACACGGGACTCCCGGCGGTTGAGAAAAATATCAGTGAATAAGTAATAAAAACATGTCAAATCGACTATTGTTGGTTGTCGAATTGATATAGTACGCAGCCCCTTCAGAGAAGCAATGGAGTGTATAGTATGCGCGCACAAGGCACACACAAGGGAGTCGCGAGCTGTAGCGTGGAGAAGGCATGGCGGCATTAAATAGCGTCATGCCGTTTGCCGCGACAGTAAACTGATCGATTGCGCCGGTAATGTTTCTCACCAAAAATGTTAATTTACATGGTTTATTGACAAAATGCCATCAATCGTTATTTCTTTTATCGTACATTTCTTTTATCGTACAATCTTTACTCATTAAAAATATTTATTCAAGAAAACTGATTTTTATACCCTTAGCACAAAGTTATTAAAACCATGGTTTAAATATTTGATAAACGATTAAAGATAAGATAAGATAAGATATTTGTTTTGCAAATATGGGTACAAAACACGGTGACATAAAAATATAATTAGCAACAGCCATATTTTACCAGAAAGCATGCAAAAGTACAAACTACATTAATTGATTCTAAGTACCTACATAATAATAAAGATAACATAAATGTCAATATAAAAATTAATTATTACGATTACAATTTCGTTACAATATAATTAAATTTAATTGAAATTAAATGTCATATTTTTCTTATATTATCAAGAGATTCCTTTCTCCATTAAAATTCTGTCACGCTATAATACGCTTGTCTACTAAAAAGTATCGGAGTTTTTTTTTGAGTTCTTTCCAACTCCTCGGTTATTTATTATAGATGACTGGCGCCATGTAGCAGACACTTTTGCGCATTAAAGTTGTCCTTCAATTAAATTACGATATATTTATAGAATAAGCAGATACTACGTCATTAAATCCCATATTTACTCGCTTATCACAATACTGTCAATTTAAACAAAAGATTGACTGGCAGGGGCATAAAGTCCACCTGTACCACTTATACGGCATTAGTAACTACTTTGATTTGATTAATCTTTAAATATTTACGAGTATCAACTAACGTCAAAAAAAAAACAAAACGAGTTGAAACAATAGTACTCGTACTAGCTATTAATTTTAGTTAACCTGTTCTAGTTATGGTTTTTTTTTTTATGTACTTTTTAAATTTTTAGACATATTACATATCGCACCTTTAAAGTAAAACCGTTACTAAACGAAATAATGAAATTTTATAGGGGGGCCAATATTAGAAAATAGTCACTGTTTTTAGATAGATGGCATTGATACCTCAATTCATGAAAATTTTCGTTTAGTAACGGTTTTACTTTAAAGGTGCGATATATTATATTTTACTTTTTTTTTAATAATTGATTTAGTTGGAAATAATGAAAAAGGGGATAATCTACGGTGTAACATTATCCCCTTTTTCTTTTAAGTTCTTTCAGGTTATTCTCAGGTTGACTGGTAGATATCGCTGTTCCATAGAAATTGTACCCATAGAATTAATTTTGTGACACGAGCTATTTTCTAAACTATTTTTGGTATGCAATAAAGTATGTCCACTAGCTGTTGCCCGCAACTTCGTACGCGCATATCCCGTTCTTCCCCGGTCCCGTAGGAATTTCCCGTTCCCGTATAGCCTATAGCATTCCTCATGAATGTGGCTATCGTATAAAAAAACATTTTTTAAATCTGTTCAGTAGATCCAGAGATTAACTCTACACAAACTTTACATCTTTATAATATTAGAATGGATAATCCTTTCGAAAAAAAAAACGATTTATTCAGACAGAGTCCACTTGGTTATTGTACACATATCTAAGAAACCAGTTTAAGTAATCTATAGTTTTCAGGATCCTACGTTCAAATGGGGATTTTTGGTCCTACAAAATACACAAACTCACGCGTTTCACTCCATTCTAATCCACTATAATCTAAAGAATACATATTTTCCTTCTGCAGTAACGTGGTACTTCCGCGCCGAATGACAATGGGTATTGTACTCGAACTGTAGAGCACCGGTGTTCACGACCCTCTTGATTCGAGCCTTGCAACCAGCTTCCTTCCTCTGCGAACAGTACCAGTTTCTGCCATCATTCATCTGCGAGAACGTGTATCCTCCGACCATCAGCAAATCGTTCTTCTTCCCAGCTGGAATAAACTTGTAATGTTGAATCTCTGGAAGGGAAAGTTAACAAGTAAGGGTCTTGATCGAGCAACAGTTGATTCGCAGTTGTTTTATTATAATTATGAAGGCATGAAAGGGAGTGTAATTACGACGGACGAGAAGCTAAGATTTCCGAGCTTGCTCTTGAATTCTTCCTCTTCATTTATTTCTACTTATTTATTTGTTTCTCTTTATTTCTATTGCTTGTCTGTATAAGTCGAAAAACTTCTGAATCTGTTTGCATGGGCAAAAGGAAACTGGACGCACTCCCCTGAAGAAAAATCAAACTGGTTGGCATAATGTATTTAACTATATAGATGTACCTTTAGTGTGTATTTTTTTTTGGTTTTTTTTTAATTTTTTCTATAAAATATATGACACACTGTAAAATAAATTGTTTGCAATATTTGTAAATATGTGAGTGCCATTTATTGTAAAACTTTTATTTGAAAAGAGTAACTATGGAGTTACTTGTCCAGTCTTCTCCATAAGAATCTACCTTTGTGAATTGACAGTAGAGTCGCTTTATTTTTATACATATTCTTTTAACTGTAATGTGCCTTTTAATGGCCTAATTGGAATAAACGTTTTGACTTTGACTTTGGTAGTCAAAAGTCAAAAGAAAAGTCAAATCGCAATCTCACCTCGACGATATTGGGAAAAACTTGTTGAAGTTGGTATATCTGGATTTCAGAAGTGTTTTGAACACATTGAAACTGAGATTATACTGCAATCGCAAAAACCGGTATTTACCTAGCGACATGTAAAAACATTGAGTATTTCTAAGTAAAACATGAATTCCGGAATAAATTTTCGAAAACACAAAAAAATGTAGTTTAGGAAAGCCAATCGGTTACACAGACATACTTGTTTACTAAAAATCTGGTATAAGATGAATCGGTCATATTATATTTTGAAGAAGGCAATAAAGGGGCTCTTTTTGTGTAAAAAATTTAATTAAAAAAATATTACTATGGAAATGTTCAATACATAATTTGGGTGTTGTGATTCAAAATTAATATTGTATTAAGAGTACAATATTAAGTTACAATAGTACAAAATATATTGGCATCCACTATTAGAAAAGCTTACATTTAAAGTGATGGTACAGTTCCTGCTATACATGCAAAAAGTAGAAATTTTACTATTTAACTAGGTATATACTTTTATTAGTCTAAGTAGCGGCATTCTGCTAAAGCAATGCAGTTCCTTAGTGAACAAACAATTTAAACTGATTTATCTTATGCCTCAGCAGTATCAAAATCAGCAAAAATAACAGTATAATACCAACTAATGTACAATACATAATATTGACAAATAACAAAGAAATACAAATTCAGGACCACCTTACAAATGTTAAAAATGCAACACCGTCTTTAGATAAAGCACAAAAAAAATACTGTTTTTCCAGCTAATTATTATTAATACTATCCTAGGTGCTTATTATGAAAGCCTCAACGGGTGAATGGATATGGTCGCAATTTTGAACACGATTAGAGCATGGTCTGGATTCGGACACTGGCTACTTATCCAGAGGGCCAATTGTACATTTTTTAGAGGGCCAATTGTACGGTTTTTTAGAGGGCCAATTATTATTGTACAATTTTTTAAGCAAAGTTCGCGTCCGCATCTCATTCGCAATTTGTCACAATGTAAAGATATTAGAGGTGCTTTTCACAGATTTCCACTGAGATACGAATGCGAAAGTTATTTAAAAAATTGTAGAATTTGCCCGTTCCGATCCGGTGGGGTGATTTTTGATTTTCACGCGAGTTTAACATTTTTTACCCATCCCAAAAAGTGCGCAACGCCGCTAAAGAAGTTTTCACTTCAAAAATATGGAAAGAATTTGCCTAACCACTTTCTAATTTTCTGTCTTTCCTGCTCGTGGTAATCGTTGAAGAATACCAGTTCTGTTTCGTTCTTACTCAGGCAGATCCCTACATTCTTTCTCCATCCTCTCGTAGCCCAGGAACAATGCTGCTTTTCCAGAAGCAAGCTCAAAAATTTGCCCTGTTTACCTGACCTTCCCCCCAAAGACTTCATGAAGAGACGAGATACTGGACTCTAAAGAGGTCAGGGGCAAATAAAAAACAGTGAGCTGGTTGTAGCTTCAAAGCATTTTTGAGGGGCTAATCAGTTTTTTCTTTTAAGTATTCTGTATTTCAAAAAAAGATGAACACAGTGAAACTATGCTAAAAATATTTTAAGTCAAAACTATGACTTCTATTTTACTTGCTTGTTATTATCATTACTTTAAATTCACCCCTCTTACCTATATATGAAAATACAAATTATAATATGGATGGTAACATTTTTGCTTAAGTCAATACATATACCACCTACCCACTAATCTTAACATAATATCCACTATCAAATTTTCTATACACTGGTGGTTCATGTTCGTGATCATTATTGAAGTACACAACTTCCGTTTCATCCTTGTTCAGGAAGATCCGTGCCTTGCATCCCTTGCCTTTCTTGGAGCAGTACCAGTGTCGAGGAGTCGTTTGAGCGAAGGTGAAACCTTCTGCCATCAACAGTCTCTTGTTTTCGGATAGTTGAATGAACTTCACGTTGCCTGTGGGAAATAAGGAGTTTAGAGAGATTTATTGCTAATACTGAAACATTCATAGGTATCAGCAGGTAGGAACCAATGGCTGGAATGTCACATTTTGGAATAATAATATCTTGGGACAACTCACACACGGTCATCTGATCCCAAACTAGGCAGAGCCTGTGCTATGGCAACCAGACAACTGATAAACATACTTATATATTTCTAAATACATACATATTATAGACAAATTACACCCAGACACAGAACAAATGATCATGCTCATCACACAAAGATTTGTCCTGGGTGGGAATCGAACCCACGACCTCCGGTTTAGCAGTCAGGGTCACTAACCACTCGACCAACAGGCCAGTCAAATATATAGATCATATCCGAACTAGAATGCAGGAATTTTTGCGCGCAGAGAAAAAATTCGATATTCTAAAACATACATACAATAAAGATATCTTGGATTTTTTCAACTCGTAAAACAACATTCACGTTGAACATTAATAAGGGATAAGGTGGGCTAGGTCAAAAATGAGACTGAAATTTTTAAATACATTATAATTATTGCTTTTTAAAAATACCTTATTATGTAATCAATAAAAACTTTACAAAGTAAAAAATAAAATGTATTCATCTTTTTAGTTTGATATAAGTACAATTCTATGGGCTAAGCGTTTTCGCCTCGGGAGACCGCAAATTTTTGTAATTAAATACTTAGTATAGTAGCAGCCCCCCGACACGATGATGCTTGGGCCCAAAGAATAGTACCTTTATTAAACTAAAAGGATTACATTAAATTTTTTACATTTTAAAGTTTTTTTGTCGGGGGGTTTTTAAATTTTAAATTTATTGAATTCCCAAATTTCAACAACACATAAAGCAAATGTTTCTTATAACATTGAACACATTTTAGAATCCTCTAATTAATCCTAATTCAATTACAGTCGGCGTCAAACTTTACAGCGCCATTGAAGTTTACTATCTGCTTTGAGCAAAGCACCCAACCCCTCACCTCATTGACACAAGAATTTTCCGAACCAGCAACTTGCTTGAATCGTACTACACAGACAGTTTGATATACATTCCATTTACCAATTTTTTATACATGGGAGGATCATGGTCGTGTTCATTTTCAATAAAAACAATTTCAGACCTATCTTGACTTATCACAACTTTGGCTTTACATCTTTTTTGTTTTTTTTGAGAACAGTAGAAGTAGCGAGATTTGTATTCAGAGAACGTGTAATTATCCACCATTAATAATTTCTTGCTACCTCCTACGTTTATAAACTTCGCCTGACCTGAAATCAAAATAAAAAACATTATTTCAGTCGATATACGACCACGGTTTTTTTTTATCGGAAATCATCAAATGCGTTCCCGCTCTAGGCAGAGCTAGAAATCATCAAATGCCTTCCCGCTCTAGGCAGAGCGGGAGGGAGTGTCAGACGCTTACTGACTAAAACCTACCCGTGTTCCTTTGCGTTCTAGGGCCGCTCGCGGTAACTCATTTCTAACAATGACGCAACCAAGCGTCGCTACATCAACTGGCCCTGTGCCTCTCGCATCCAGCTGGCTCCACGACTCTTGCCAGGTCGACCATCTTATGGAAGGTCACGCCAACGCTGCATCTTCCGGACCAGGCATTAGGTAAGTAAAGGTAAAGGTTGTAATACAACTTCATGAGTTTCAAAATTTGGTTCTGGTTTGGAATGAAAACCTGCTTTTTAAGTTACCTGCTTTTGTTTGAAATATATTAAATACATTTTTGGACCCCGTTTTTTGAAACAAAAATTTTCACAGCAGCAGTCAAACGAGCGTTACGCTCGTTTGACAATTTGTTGCCTGTTTCGATCATTGCTAAGCGGCTCTGGAGCTGCATTTTACGGTTTAAGTAATTTATTTCGCTCAAAAAGAAATGCAATTATTGACTTCTATGAAGAAAAACACAATAATTAAGATAAGCGACGGTTTTGCTTAGTAATAGACTAAAATTAAGTTATAAAAACGGTAATAACTATGGCAAAAAAAATGTGATGTTCGATGCTGCAATGTATAATAAATTGCCAAATAACATTAAAAATGCAAGTTCAATGTATTTTTTTTTTAAAATACCTACCTAAAATTACATGTTTTTAATAAAGCACGCGCACCTTAGTACATACCACTTCCAGTTGCGCGTACTCCGTGTATATTTAAATTTTAGCTTTGTTATATTTTATTGGTGACTACCCTACACTTATGAAATATTTATTATAAGATATAATTTTTGCCACAACTATTGTTACTGTGCGTAAGTTTTAAGTGCAATCATGTTTGAATGGTAATTTTTAAATTTCTCATGTAAGTGAAGTAATTCTTATGGGAAATAAAGATATCTCATACCTCAATTCTTACATAATCTGCTTTAATAGCCTTTTAAAAGTTGGAAGTGATTTTGATTCCTTTATAACTTTAAGTATAGAGTTATAGAGTTCAGCCCCCTCATATACGACAGTCTTTCTACCGTAGTTTGTCCTCGGCGATCTAAAAATTATATGGTGAGTCTGCCTCGTCATGCACTTTTGAATTTGCTTTCATTTTGTGAATGTTATTTGTGTATGTATGTCACTATTAATTATTTTACGTACAAGTATGAAATTTGATTGTCTACTGAAAATTACTCGACAGATGAAGATGGCGGGATTTTCTCAGTAACCTAATAAACTGTTATGATGTTTTTAAACTTTTTGTTTCTGTCTATAAACAGTGGAGTACTTTTTCCACTTTTTTCGGATTTCTATTAATTCACGAGGGGTCATATCCTTAACGCATTTAGTCTGTCCTTTTTTCTTCTTTTTTAAATACTTCAGTGTTTCTTTCTCTTTATATTCAGCTAACAAAACTGGATTACACTTAATTTTCTTCAAACGTGCTTTTGCAGCTGCTGACTTTTTTGCGGCCATTTCCTCTTTGGAAAACTTTTGGCAGCATTTTACTACAAAAAGATGATGCATACATGGCATACATTCTTAGAGCATGCTACCAATAAAAGTTAGTGAATATCAGTCCCTTATTACTCGCGTCAGTCCCTACCCACATTCACGGCAAGGATCTGATGGTTTGGGAAATGACAAATCAAAGGAAAACTAAAAGAAATCGTACAAAACGACGGATTACCATGTTACTTCAAGCCATTTGCCGAAAAAATCGACAAACACTAGGTAATATCAATTCCTTTTCATTAAAAGATCAAATTAATTTCCGAAGGACTCACACAGTGACCGGAATGACACTTGTTTACAAAATTTTCTACGCAAAGAGGGTATTCTATAGATAATTTCATATTTTACTTTAAAATCAACGAATTGACGTTCACTTGTTCACTCATCATTATGCCTTGTAATTTCAAATTTTTTCTTTTTCAATGCAATTATTTGATGAAATTAGGTGTACCTACCTACATGCACTGTAGAGAAATTATAAATTATAGGTTTTCCGAGACACTGAGATAACAATTCTGTTCGCGACATGGCTAGGGACTGACGTTTGGGGTCAATAGAAAGTATTTCAGAAGTAAAATACTTTATGTAAAATTAAAGTTTGGGTAGATAATAAAACAAATTTTGCATGGAGTCCGTCTTTGTACAGTGATTTTTACTATTGCATAAAACTTTTACAAAAAATAAAACATACAGTTAAAAATGGTTGTTCATTTGACTGATTTTTTCACACAGGTTTTTTTTTTTAACCTACTTTATGCACCAGTCTCTTACAAATACAGGTGGAATATAATTTTAACATTTGTTACTAATGTTATTTTCAGGCAATTCATTTGAATAAAAAAATAATAAATTGATTTTAAGCATAAGACTTGTCCTTCTTTTATGAGGATTTCTCAATAGCCCATAAGACAAACAATTAAAACAAATCTAATAGGAACGACTTTATTACATTAAAAATTAAGTCAGGTAATGGTCAGTTCCGGGATATCAATAGTCAGAAAACCCCGACCAAATCTACGTCAGTAAAATCACATCATTATATTATTTAGAAATTTCTTAGGATTACGATAATATTGAACTTACGAGATAAGCTACATCTACTTTACATATACATATTAAAAATAACTAATTACAAAGTTAATTTATGTTTCTTTTAGACGGAGTATAAAATACAGTCAACAGGAGAACGTAAGTACAGATTATTTTACCTCTGTGAAGTAACCTTTAGCAGAAAAATTAAGGTCACTGTTTAATGCAAACTATAAGAGTTATGAATATAAATGTGGATGGATGGACAGGGAGAGGGAGGACAAAAAAAAGATGGATGGATTGTGTTAGGAGTGATATGAAACAAAAGGGAGTTAGTGATTCCGGGACGGCTGACAGCACAGAATGGAAGAAAAAAACGTGTTGTGCCGACCTCAAGTAACATGAGATAAGGGCAGGAAGATGATGATGATGTTTAATGCAACATCAGAGGTAAAATAACTGTGTAATAAGTACAACTACTCTACTTTAACTAGCGACGGCCAATCAACTGGATTGAACCCGGTTCAAGATAGGTTTAAACTTAACAAGGTCTAAACCCTTCCCTGGCCTATGTACTTATACAAATAAAAAATATTCAACACAGACCATTTAGCCACTAATTTTGACATAATACCCGTTGATTTTCTTATAAAATGGCGGATTGTGATTATGATGGTTATCTATGAAAACCACTCGATTTCCATCTGGTGTCAAGAAGATTCTTGCCTTGCATCCTTTTTGCTTCTTCGAGCAATACCAGTTCTTCGGGTTAGCTTGAGCGAAAGTGTAACCTTCGGCCATTAGCAGTCTCTTATTCTCACTCAAATTTATAAACTTCACATCGGCTGTAAAAAGTAATTTTAGGTAATTAAGTACTGTAATATACTGGATTGAAAAATAACATGCATGGAAACAAAAATTAAGAGTCTTAATTATAATATATAAAATAAATATTATTATTATAATTCCGTTTATTCATTAAAACATACTAATGGGGATTTCTGTGTCAGGTCGTCGTCGTGGACGTGAAATGAGACCTACGGAAGGCTGCTCGTAATGATTACAATTTGCGAGTTTCGTAAGTTAGACAATTAGGTGTACATATACGTCGTCGCGTCACAAGGATCAAGTGAGAAGCCGCGCGCGCTGATGTCGCGTCTACCGAGCCACCCTCTTCCGTGCTGCCCGCTAAAGTCACGTCGCCGCGTCGGTTAGTGTGATTCGTCGCTCGTAGATGGCGCCGTCATCAATATGCCCCCGGCCTTGGAAGCACCAGGTTCCGATGAGGCTGAGCTGCTGCTTGTTCGGTCATCGTCCGGATGCAGGAGTGGGCAGATTTTGCAGAATGATCGCCGAATAACGCCCGTCGCTGCCTCGCCGGTGAATACTTGCTGCACTTGTCCGAGGCGCCACTCCACAGGCGGTAAGTTGTCATCTTTGATTATGACGAGGGTGTGAGGAGTGAGTGTGTCCTGGTTGAGCTGCCATTTCGTACTCTTCTGGAGTTCAGAGATATGCTCCGTTGACCAGCGACGCCAGAAGTTTTGTCTCATCTGTTCCACGCGATCGTATCGCGGCAGGCGCAGTGTAGCTGTTGCGGTTAGGTCCCGGCTGGGTGGTGCAGTGAGCGGTCCGCCAATCAGGAAATGAGCGGGACTTAAATGTAGAAGGTCGTTGGGGTCTGTAGACAGTGGGTACACATAGGTTGGGAGTTGAGGACAGCCTCAATTTGTGCCAATATCGTACCTAACTCCTCGTATGTGAAATGTGCATTGCCGACAATACGACATAAATGAAACTCGCAGGACTTGACCCCTGCCTCCCAAAAACCACCAAAATGAGGCGAGTACAAAGGGATAACTGGGAATTCTATTGCATTTTCAGTTGTGAAATCTATAATATCCGATTGTGATGTATTTAAGAAAATTGAAAATTGTTTTAAGACTCCTACAAATGCAGTGGCATTGTCGGAGATCGTTTCAACGCCAGCAAGTATGCTTTAGTAGCAAGACTTGTGACCAATTCTAAATGTATTGCGCGCGTAGTAATACATACAAAAAGACAGATGTAACATTTTGTTAGCTTTGCCCCCCTTCCTTCGCGGTTCATCATGAACAACGGCCCAGCGTAGTACACGCCGCAACGAATTAGTGGGTACTCTGGCTCTAATCGTTCAGTAGGTAAGTTACCCATTTGTATGTTGAATGGTTTAGCTCACATACGCTTGGCTTGGCTTAGTAATAAGAGTAGGTGGTATTCTAATCATACTTAGATACGTTCTAGTATGACAAAAAAAATCCTTTATTGTTGTGCGGTAAACACACATTAACTCGACTTATATTTGAGCATCAGCATAAAGAGTTGTTACATGCAGGGGCTCAGTTATCACTGGCCACAATTAGAGATTATGGTGGCCTACTCGAGGGTGTAACTCAGCTAAGCAAGTGGTTCGCACCTGGGGGGCTACTCTATAAGCCCGCAGTCCGTAGTTGCGGGCGTATTCTACTCCGTATCACCTAACACTAAGAATTAATGACAACACGGACTCAACCTCAACAATAGTTTTAGGATGGTTTAAAATGTTGCATAACCATCCTAAAACTATTGTTGAGTCTTACCTAAAGAATACGATATTAAAAGTTAATCGTAATGAGTTTGTTATTTTTGTAAACAACTTTGCAGCTACTACCGCGCCACATAGTTTTATACAGGGCCCTTTTGAGACTAGCTACGCCACTGCTGCGTATATATGCACAAGCGCCAAATGCTTCCTGGGAAGCATCACAGAATATATATTATGTAACTCTATAATGCGTGTGTATTCTCCAATGACATACCGTGGAATGCAATGTTTTTTTAAATTGGACAATTTAATAATAACATTTTGCCAATCCAAAAATAAGTGTTTTGGAACAGCGTCATCCCATCCTATCTTACATATTATTTTAGCTATAATTATGGTTGGTGTAAGTAACCCAACGTATGCTAAAACTGTGCGATAACTGAGAGAATATTGCGTTTAGTAGCGTGAGTTATGTCATGATGACATTTTGTGCTAAAATGAATGAAACCATCCCATACCATGTTTTGGTATGACAGTTTTCATCTAATGCGAATTCCTTAGATGCGGACGGTGATTCGGTTTGTGGATAAATTAAATACCCACTTTCTAAGAAAAAAACAAGCTGACTCCAATACTTCAGAAACACCTTTGAATATTTCTAATAACCTTTGTTGATCCTGATGTCCCGTTATTAGATCATCAACATAGAAGGCGTCATTAATTACCTGTGCGATGACGTCATCCTTACATTCTAGCGAAAGTTGTTTTGACACACGGTTGATGCAGTGGTTGAGCGATTGACTGCTGCGATGCGTGTCGCGGGTTCGATCCCTGCACGGAACAAATATTTGTATGGCCTACAGATAGTTGTACCGGGTGTGGCTGAGTGTGAATGTGAGTTTATATGTTTGTAAGCGCACCCACAATACAGAGAAAATTCCTAGTGTGGGGCAACGTTTATTTTTTTTTTAAAGAAAAAAAAAGATAAGGCGCGGATGCCGTCCCGTAAGTAACGGTGTTAAGTTGAAATATACCGAGCGGCTCAGATGGATCTTCCCTCCAAAGTATTAGTTGCAGATTTCTCTGATCAGGCTAAACTAATATTTGCCTATACATTTTTTCAATGTCGGCACATTCAATATAGGTATTTGAATTGCCTAAAACGGAGCAAAATTGAAAACAAATAATTTTGTAACGTAGCCCCAATGTGTTGTATGTCGTTTAATGATTTGCCCGATGTGGACTTTGCACTAGCGTCAAATACAACTCTAAGTTTGGTTATTGAACTGTGTTCCCTATAAACACCATGATGTGGGAGAAAAAAACAAGGTGACGAGTATTGAGTTATGCGACTCATGTGTGACTGAGAATAAGTTTTCGCATGCACTTTCATCTTTAGTGAGAGTGTTGTGTGTTGTTATCGAGGAGAGCTCGCGTTCTGTGATACTTATTATGTGAGTCCCGTATTTCCAGTAATGAGGTCGATAATAATACTGGGTTTAGAAAACTCTGCGACTTAATATCATTATGTTCCTGGTAAATTGTGAGTGATTTCTGTGATTTGTTAGAAGTGGTGCATCTGTGTGTGAAGTACTCGCATCGCCTGATTTAGACTGTGGTACTATTTGCGTGATTTGACCAACAGCTGATGATGTACAAGTGTCTACACCATTATCGATGTGAATTAGTGTGTTATGTTTTTTGTTACAATGTCTGCACGGCCACCAACACTCGTTAACTGCGTGATCTGACCGTAAACAATTACGACATAACTTTTTCTTCTCAATGAAGTTTAGTGGTTGGAACCGCACTGAGCGCATTTGTAACAGGGATTAGTTGTTTTTTTGTTATTGTTATCTTTGCGTTACATGACTGTGTGATTTTGTGACCAACTGTTTCTTTGTGTGTGCGTCTCTGAGGATTGTTTGTTTTGAGGCTTAATTCGACGGATAATTAAGGTATCCCAGGTATCTGTAGGTTCTTCTAACGTGTTTAACGCCCGAATATTTCTCAAAACTGTGTCTATTAGCCTACGAATTTGAGCAGCTGATTCTTTATCCATTGATTGAACATAGAAATAAGCTTTGACGTGATTACTAACTAGCAAATGTCGTTATTGAATCTATTCTATAAGAGACTTCAAGCAACTAAATAATTGTCGGAGGAAAAATCCAGTGCCTTAACTACTTGTAGTGCATCCATCAACTGTAAGAACTGACCGTAGGTAGTGGAACTTCTGAACATTATTTAGATTGTCACTGTTGTGACATTTGTATCACACGTTGTATCATTGACAAATAAGTATCGCGAAACTCGAGCCATTGGTCATATTATGGACCGTCGAATTTTGGCAATGAAATTGTGGGTAGGTTCTTGTAATTAGAATTTCGACTTTGACCTCCGGATTTTTTAAGTGACATTTTGCCTCGTCCACAATAGCATAATACTGATTTTGAAACGTTTCTCTTTATAATAATTCCCCCTCTAAATCACTATCGAGACGAGTCTAATTCATCTTGAATTATAACATATTGATAAAAAAATAAAAAAATCTTTAAAATGTTGAAACCGTTCTTCTCCTAGTAATCATCTAATGACAGAGCATTTTTCGAAAACAAAGTTAATTTTCTTTTAACGATTCCCCTTTTTTGACCAAAATATGAATACTTAATATCTTCACTGTTTCCGATTTCTACTATAGAATGTCTTTCATTACTGATCATATTTGTGGTTTGGTGGTTGATCAAGTACTCACAGTTAGCCGGCTTGCGCGCGCGTGCGATGTAGACAGCACAATTTGCACCGTTAAACACTGGATTTTTGTGAAAAAGAACGATGTTAGCACAAACTGAACACAGGGCTTGGGAAGTAAAATGGGTGGACTGGCCTGCCCGTTACTCCAGAAGGTTCTGCTCCGGATGAACGTTCGGCTCGAAGGTCCAATTATGTTGGGGATTTCTGCGTCAGGTCGTCGTCGTGGATGTGAAATGGGGCCCAAGGCTGCTCGTAATGATGTGTAATTCGGTTTATTACAATTTACGAGTTTCGTACGTTAGACAATTAGGTGTATACGTCGTCGCGTCACAAGGATCAAGTGAGAAGCGGCGCGCGCGCTGATGTCGCGTCGAACGAGCCAGCCTCTTCCGAGCTGCCCGCCGACGTCACGTCGCCGCGTCGGTTAGTGTGACTCGTCGCTCGTAGATGGCACCGGTGTCATCAATACATACATTGTTATGTATGTATTAAATAAATAAATATTATTATTATATTTTAAAAGTTTTTTTTACAATTCATATTGAAATATTTAAAAATATATAATGTTTATATATTTTTAAATATTTCAATATGAATTGTAAAAAAAAACTTTTAAAAATGTAAAAATAATATTTATTCATTTTAAGACTTACATGAGATTGTGTGCCACACAGCGCTAAATAAGTCCAGTGTGGGTCCAGTTCAGCAAAATGCCAGACCAGAAATGGCTTCCTCGAGAATTTACGAGATGAAGTAGATCATATGAGTGAGAAATGTGAGCATGTAAATGGAGTCTTCACCCAGAAATGGAACAGTTGAGGCTTAATAATAAAATAAAAAGGTACGGAACCCCAAGGATTGTAAATTACACACCAAAATGGAATAAAAAAACAGAAAACAATAAAAGCTATCGTTTATTTACTCAATATTATAACATACATAGGAATACTATATACAATTTATTAAAATCAGATGAAAGAGATGAAAAATAAAATTAAAAATATAAACATTTTTAGACCCTTATATACTGTCCATTTTTCAATTTCATGTATGTTCTAGGTGGATGAGAGTGGTCATTAGTGATTTCGATCATGTTTCCAAATTCGTCCAGTTTGAGCCTCGCTTTACAGCCCCGTAGTTTCGATGAACACACCCAAACCGAACTGTTGCTCGAAACTTTCCCGTACGTATAGTTGTCAACCAGAATAAGATCTTTGCCTCTTTGGGATTTAATAATCGGATAGGGTAGTTGCGAAGGCTGAATAAAAGATTCTGTCGAAATAAAATAATTATTAATCCAATTGTTAGTTCGTATGACGTTAAAGAGACATCTAGATCAGTACAGGCTTACTTTATTTATAAAAAAAAAAACGTGTGCGTCTCGGGATGCCCGACAGAAGTGATAACTTCAACTAATCTAAGTTAAACCATTTAATATGGGAATCGTCTGTCCAGGATTACGACTAGCGCTATGGGTTAGACTAAGAGAGGAAGAGCCTGCCTACCGCTGACGGTAGCGGTAGGTAGGCTTATCCTCTTTATTTATTTATTTACACTTTACGCACACAAATGTACAGAGGCGGACTTAATGCCATAGGCATTCTCTACCAGTCAACCTTTGGGTGATGCAGCGAACCTCTTTCACTTTAACCGCATACGGATACGTGAGAGAAAGGGAAGCCAGACAGACTGGCGCCGTAAAGCGTTACGTTACGAAGCGGTTTACCCTCCCATAAGAGGTTATCACTTCAAAAACCTGCCAAGCGCGAGTCCGACTTGAACACGACTCGTACCCCAAAAGCAACAAAAAACATGCTTCCCATGAAAGTTAAATTATTTTGTTTAAATTAATTGTTGTTGTTGTGTTTATATTTTTTCGTATTTGTTTTTCTACTATTATGATTTATGTAAGTGTGTTGTGTTTACTGTTCTTGTGCCAAATAAATGATTTATATATCTATTTATCTAATTATTTTTTCTAATAGCTACAATAGAAACACACACTTTGAAAACTTCATCTTTCTGTAATATGGTTCATGAGAGACAGCCCGGATGGACTGCGGAGGCTTAGTAATAACTGTAATAAGGTTCCGTTACGTGTCCTACACACACCGCTTTTCGTCAAGCCAGAGCGTCAACAGAGAACAGAATTAATCATAAAAAACCCACAGTGGAAATTCTTCCGCGCCAGAGCCTCGAACCCGAGGATTTGTCACCGTTTAGGAGGATGAGTATGTCCATGCAGCTCTCGAATAATGAATCCGTGGTCGTCCAGGATCAGTCTCGCTTTGCATTTACCCTTTACTGAGCAGATCCACGAATTCTTCCCTGAAGCCTTGGCAAATGTGTACTTTTTATACACGATTAGAGCCTTGCCTCTTTGAGATAGTTTGGTCGTATAGGGAACTTTCGGTAAAGGATCGAATAACTCTGAAAATTAAAATATTCAAATTAATGATGCAAAACTACAATAATTCAGTATGCTTTCACTAAGTTCTGTCTCGAGCCACAGTATTAAGTACTATATAATAATATATCATATTTATTTTTCTTTCGCTTTTTATTCGCTTTCGCTAATATATTTTTTTATATTATAAATTTCGATAAATTTGTGGGTAGTTGAGGGTGAAGGCAAATACACAAATAGTTATATTTCTGTATTTCGATTTCAAACTATGCACCTGGCAACTGCCATCTTACCTCTCCCGTGTCCTTGGTTGACTGACTATAGTTTATTAAATTTGAATGAATTATTATAATATATTAATTAATTTTAAATTATAAATAATATTATGTGCAAACTAATATGATATGGATTTATTTATTTATTAATAGAATATGTAAGGTTGTGGGGTTCAGATAGGCAATCGCTTTATGTAAAATACAGGTATTTACTTGCATTCGGTTAGGGAAGCCGACACCAGCATAGTTGAGAAAAAAATTGTTGACGATAATTTCAAAGTATTGTTAGCGATAAGCCATAAGGTGACCATAAAGTGCGTTATGCGCATAGCAACCCATGACCCACCCAGCTGTCCCATGACTTTGCTTTTACGCAGCGACTTGCCTCATCTTCTTAATTCGCAAGCTGTCTATTAAATTGAATCGTACGACCTAAAATTAGTATAGTACGATTCAAACTAAAATAAAAATACCCAGGTACCTTCATACGATTTATTGTATTTATAGAAAGTACATACACGTAGGTTAATATTAAAACCCTTTACATTTTTTTTTTTTTTTGTTTTACATAATTACATTTTGTTAAACATTTAATAGGTAACATAGGCTATGTCAGAGCTGAAATGTATAAAACAAGAAGTATCAAGACGTGTTACACTGGCCCTACATAATATCGAGGTCATACAAGAAGTATCAAGACGTGTTACACCGGCCATACATAAATTTGACGAGTGGATGAGTTACAAGAATAAAATAGAATTTCTTAATAGAAAGCCATATATTAAGAAGTAAAATTTTGGCTCAAGTAATAATGATCTTTCAGTTTAATGTTAGGGGGATGGGTGTGCTCATTGATCACGCTAACAATATTCCCGTACTGGTCCAGTTTCACCTTCGCTCTGCAATTCCGCGCCCTTGTCGAGCAACTCCAGGCCAATTCACTAGTCGAAGTCCTGGAGTACGTATAATCTCTGAATAAAATGAGAGTTTTTCCTCTTTGCGATTTCATAGTTACATAGGAGTTTGGATGGTAAATGAAGCCTGTCAAAATAAATAAAACATTAATTTGATTTTTACTATTCTTGAGCAGGGATTTTGTACGTTACAATAAACGTTTACTGGACCCATTAAATCTAAGGAGTTACCTATCGAGTACTTATAGTGTTTTCTTCGACTTGTTTAAGTGTAGTTTGTTTTAACAAGTGTGTATTTCTGATTATTGCTAAGAGGTGCCTGAGAAGATTCTTCTGGTAGGTATTCCGTTCTGGTGGCTTTTGTAAATCTTCTTACATCATTATCATCACACCAGCAAGCAAATTTCGGTGCTAAGTGCAGGGCTACTTCATACCATCTACAGGATTATAAATATATGTTTATTATATATATAAGGATAAAACCCCATACATTTTTAATATTTTTATTTACAAATTTATTTACCCAGTTAATGGGTTGTCGAGGTCTGGTAGGCAGCCGCTCCACGTAAAATACTGGTATTAAGCTGAATCCGGTTTGACTGAAAACCGACCCCAAAATAGTTGGGAAAAGGCTAGGCAGATGATGATTTACAAATTTATTTTATAAAACATTGACGGACCTAGGCTACGCCAAAACTGAAGTATGCGAATGAGACATCGCGAGAAAATTAAGATGGATATTAATGAAAGAAGACGGGGAGATGATGACCCAAGTTCTTAATCTAAATATCCTTGTGTTATCTCTATCTTTTCGTAATCGGAGGATGAGTGTGCTCATTATTGACGTTGACAATATTTCCGTACTGATCCAGTTTGATCCTCGCTTTGCACTCCCGCACCCTAGTCGAGCAAACCCAGGAGAATTTACTAGTCGAAGTCCTTGAGAATGTATAGTCTTCGAATACAATGAGAGCTTTACCTCTTTGCGATTTAATAGTTATATAGCCTGTCAACATAAATATTATATTCATTTTGCGATTGTTCATGAGAGATGTTTTCAAGAACATTAACCTTAATGATTTCTTCTATAATAATGAGTTCAGGTAAATGGTAATTTGTGTTGCTAGGTGCCCGAGAAGTTTCTTCAGGTGCTTTTTGTATTCCGTTCTGCTGTCTTCATTAAGTCTTCACACATCATTACCATATCATCAGCAGCTACCAGGTATCTACATAACAATGAACCACCACAGACCTGCTTAATCACACCAATCACTTTAATTATATAAGCGTAGGTATAAAGAAAACAATCAACAATGGTTTTCTATAGTATAATAATAATATATTTTGAAACAATTTCATAATTGAACAGAATACTGTGTTATCCTGTAACTTAAACAGCATTCTTACAAAAAAACTTCGCGTTCATCTCAAACTGTGTAAATCTAAAGCTTCAAGCTGTAATCAGTTTTCTCTCAAATACTGTTGTTGGTTTTTATACATAATATCAGTAGTAGTAACTAGTCGAGGAAATGCCATATATATTGTCAGAATTGACTCTTCTCAACAACAAAACTGAGAATTTCTTTGCAGAGTTTTAAGATCCTTTGCAAATTCGACCCATTCATAGTCATCCGCCTGGCCATATCTCAATTTATTTGGGGTCGGCATGTGTTCCTCTTCTATTCATACATTATCATCATCATCATTTCAGCCAACAACACTAGTCATGGATCTCATCAAAGCGTAGCCATATTTATCGATCCTGTTCTTTTCATCTCATCCAGCGGATTTCGATGGCTTACACTATCTCATCGATCCACAGTCCTTCCTTTTTGAGATAGGAGGCCTTCCATTTCTCTTCATCAATCACCATTTCAGTATTCATCTCCTTTCTTTCTTTATCGTCTTTTACACATTATATCTTTTGTTTCTTATTTACTCAAATCGATGACGTTTTTGCGGTATTCGCATCCGCTTCCCATTCTTCGTTTCGATAACCTCTCTCGGCGGATGGCTATGGACGTTATGACAATTTAAGATGTATCCTTCAGAATTCAGCCGGAGTTTTGCCTTACAATTGCGCGCTCTAGAAGAGCATATCCAGTACTTCCACCGCAGTCTTGTGAATGTGTAGCCGTCTATCAAAATAAGGTCCTTTCCTCTTTGCGATGTAATTACTTCATAGTTAAAACCTGTAAACGACGATTAGGATTTAGATTTTAAGTCATTCTAAAGCACGTATATTATTTGATGACAAAATCATCTAAGATCGTTGATTCTTCTCACTATTTCTAATAGTGGAAAGAATAACGATCATGGATGTTTTAGAAAATCTCTGTATTCTTCTCAAAAGTTTTCGTGACACCAACAAAAACAAAGTTTTATAAGTTTATTTTTACATTACTTTAATTATTTTTTTTGACGTGACAACGTCTAATAAATCGATGAACGCCGGCTGCACGCACGAAAAAGGATGACTCATTGTAACGTTACGCTCATTGTAACGTTACGATCATTTCATCAATGTTTTGTTATAACGTTGTCACGTTAAACTATCCGTAAACCGACTTTACAGATAACCATTTTTTTATTTTTTTATTTAAATACATTTCTACCTTAGTTATTAACAATGTGTATGAATACAAAAAGCTGCCATCAGTAATACGGAAAGTTGACCGCATGTTGGTTGCTATCGCATTAAAAACAATCATGACATTGTTCGATTAAGAGGCTCTCAGCTCTGTAGATGAAGTGCCGTTGACTGGGATTCACTGCCAGCTTTTAAGACGCCTTTGCGACTGATTTAAGGCGAATAACACCAATTTATCTGAACACGATTACTAAATTTAAGAGCTGTCTGTCATCGTTGTTGTAGAATAGTGACAGTTGACCATTGGGACATGGCGGACCGCACGTTTTTCTGGCGCTACTCATTGGCCCGTCTATACTGAAGCGAACTCGCCACGCGGTGCTATGGGGCTTGTATGGTGAACGCGCATAAGAAAATTTTCGGACGGCCCTATTGCATTTGACTGTGGATTTAGATATTATACTATAAGTTGCATTGGTAAGGGTGAAATATGCCTTCAGTAAATTTAGCGGCTTATTTTTAGCAAGAAAATCAAACACAAGGTTGAGCAGTCGGTCAGACGAATCGGTCACTTACACATTTGCAATTATAATAAATGTGTGTGGTGGAACGCGTCAAAAATCAATGCATGCAGCAACACATATATTTCAATGAAACCATATACAAGCACTTAAGGGAGGTCAACTTCTACCTTAATCTTAAAATTGTAATGAATAAATATGTATGGCAATGCTGCCAGTTTTTTGGGAACACTTCCAGTCGACAGCGATGCGGATGAATTTTTTGACGCCATATTTTAGGATTAATTTAGTTAGGAGTTTTTATTTTTATTTCTAGTGTATACAGTTAGTTAAGTATTAATATGTATTAAATTTTCTAAAGATGGTTGAGATATTTACATTGATATTTAAAAAAAAAAAACTACTTAAAGGAAAGGACTTTGGGTTAATTTGTGTGTGTCATCGTCTGGGTACCACAATCTTTTTTTGACGGTTTTTCATGACGACTTCTCCAGTATTCTTCTTGATGAACTCCCGAGGTGGATGACAGTGGTCGTTGATGACGAAAGCAAGGTATCCTGAGTCAGGATCTATCCTTAGTTTAGCCTTGCATTGTGGCTTGTGGGTGGAACAGCCCCAAACATTAATACTCACTTGAGCGTACGTGTAACCGTCAATGAGAATAAGGTTTTTTCCTCTGACGTTTGGCGTACAGGGCACGTGCTTGCTTGTTATGGACACGAGACAGTGGCGTTCAAAAGGTTACCATACGGCTGATATACGAGTACCTTTAAATGACTTGATAAAGTGAGAAACCAGTGTAACCAAGTATGAGAAGACTTCATAATAAGTAATTGCGAATACGATGACAAAAAATTAGACGACAGTGTTCACAGTGAATCGAAAGAAAAACGAGTGTTCAGATGACTAGAATTTATTTCGAAAAACATTTAATTAAGACCAAAAAATCTATTGATTAAATATATCAACATAATCGCAAATTCCGTAAGACTATAATATTTTGCTTGAGAGATGGTAAACTCTCGATAAATTGTCATTATTTCACTATGTCAAGACTTCAACCCTGTGCGCTAATTGGTCGCCAGTTTATGTAGGTTGGTAGGTAGGAGAGATTATACAATAAGAGATTTTGATTCGTAACATGATAGAAGAAATGTTCAGTTGACAATATATCGAGAATTTACTAGATATCTATAGTCTTACACAGATTGCAATAATCCAGTGACAATTACAAGTTAAAGTACAAGAATAAAGCCCAGCACACGTTTACTTACGTACTACAATAATAATCTGAGTGGATAAAAACTTTATTTCATAATAAATAGAAAACTATAGATAAAAATGTATAGATAGTATCTTCTTTACGATATTAATTTCCAAATTTAAATATTATTTAGGAATTTGCTATTTTGTACACCTACCACTACTTTACAAGTTTTAAATGAATTAATTAAACACTAATTTCAGTTTATTTCTTGACTAGAATACAGTGCCTGCTAATGAATTGAGATTATATTTTTATGAACATTTATATTTTATTTTTCTTTCTTTCAATCTTTTATTTTCAATATTTTTACGTGTTTCAGTTGCGTTGCATTTCCTCTCATGTCTTCTAAACAACCTGCGTTCTCAAACCCGAGTATCATAATATATGCATAGTATATTATGATGGATTAGAACAAACAATGAGCCCATGTCTACCCACTTATCTTACTTCAGAATATCGGTAGTTTTCATCAGGGTTGTGGAACTCAGATAACAGTTGCCCCATCAGAATCCGTGATATTCCACCATCTACTAAGCACACGATTATAGTATCATCTTGCTTCTCTTTTTTAATATAATATGGCCATTAATGTTTTTGTAAAACTGTCTTGGTGGATGGCAATGTTGGCTGTTGACGAATTCTATGGCTCCAGTGGAACTCCTCTTCAGTTTAGCCCGGCAATCCGATTTGTTTGAAGAGCACCCCCAATAATTCACACTCATCTGTGTGTACGTAAACCCGTTGACAAGTATCAGGTCCTTACCTCTTTGGGATTTTGTTATTTCGTACGTAATTTCTGAAATAAAAGGCATGTAATGTAGAAGACATGCAAAAGAAAAAAAGCCTGTTTTTTAAACTTAATCTGGTTTAAATTATTTTCAGCACTAGATCAGTCCAAAAATACTTTGTTGGCGTTAACGATTGTTGAAATGTCAAAATCTTTGGCATCGGCCATGTGAAATTTCAAAGCGCTTGTTTACAGTTTTAACATTTTATCTTGCTTTAGAACTTGGAAGAAAATCTGCAGTACCATTAAAACACATAATTGATTTGAATACGTTTTTATTGAAAAATATTATAAAGTACATACGGTAGGTTTTGAAAACCCAAAAGGATGTGTCTCGTATTTAAAAACAATAAAATTCAAGTCGGCGATTTTCGTACCACATCAGAATAATTTTTTGCAGTTTTTTCTTTTTGTCATGTATCAGAAATGGCGTTGTATTCGGAAATGTTTTTGTACATAATTTTTTATTCCTATGCAAAGACAAATTCAACAAACCCATAATCTTCACAATCGTTTTTTTTCTTAAATACGGAAACTCATGTAAATTATTCACTGTAACTATTTGTAGAAACAGTGTAATGTTAAGTGTCCATAAACGCCAGACGACGTCACGGCAAACATAGGCGAAGATGGAGAGACGATCTCGATTCCTACCGAAAGGACTCGGCTACCAAATTCAGAATCGTGAGGAAAAAGGATAGGGAGGCATATATATATTTTTTTATTTATTTATCTCTTTACAACTATTTTTCCTATTTAGTGCATTTAAATAAAAGCTTGTTTTTTTAAAAAGGTTTTTTTACTTTTAATTTTTACGACTCAATTTGGAATTTTCAGACATCTTAGGTACTTAACTCAAATCTGTTTGGTAGCATGGGCGAGGCTCGTACTGCCACAGAAAATTTTGACTTTGACTTTGACTTTTAACTGTCAACAGTAGTTCTATTTTTAGTCTTTAGATGGCGTGGCGAGTATATGAATTGCGTGTGTCGTGATATTTTACTTCTTCAACACTTTAAATTCGTATATCTTTTGATATAGTGAACCGATTGCGATGCAACAAAAACTCAATAATATTTAGTAGAGTAGAGTTATCTACATTGGTTTTGTACATTTACAAACAGATAAACAGACCAACAGACAAAAAATCCAAAAACACACTGGTTATACTTTTTCTAAATATTTTCGATGTACAATAACGATTTTACTACAGATTTATTATACCTATGTATAAATATAGAATAGATGATTTATATATAGGTACATAATAGATAGATGTACAAAAACGATTTTTTACAGATTTATTATGCGTATAGATATAGATGGGAAATAAGTTTTCGATACATTATGCATTATTATCATTTATTAAAAAATGAAATATGGGTTTTGTAGAAACATGAGACACAGTACCCTTTCTTACATTCTACACAGAACGATTTAACTTTTTTAACTTTTTTGTTTGCCTCTCGGCTGCTGAGTGTACCTCGCAGCTTGAGGTAGCACCCAGAACACATTCTCCTTTTCTCTCCTTTTTTCTGGAAGGTGTGTTTCTTCTTCAAGCCAATATCGTGTTGAAGATCTGAAAGAATAATGTGATTTTGCATTCTACAGGTAATTATAATCTTATAATATGTTTATATGCAATATCCCAGGTTTTTTTAATCAAATGTCTACATTTATTATTGGTCTAATAATAATCCAATAATAAGTATTATTTGACAATCTTCTACTAGGTTATGAAATGTACTGAGATGACAGCTGTCAGGATTAACTTCTTATATCATAGAAAGTTATAATAAGAAATGAAAAAAAAAAAAAATATCTTACCTGAGTCATCTTTCTCCGTCAGGAATTGGAAGAAATATCAATCAGTGCGTTATCGGGCCGGAAAACTTTAGCACAGTTTAGCTATACTTGTTTCTTTCGTAAATGCAGAAATACCCATGCTGTGGCCGCCGCAACAAAGTTTTTATTTTTTTTATTTGAGATGGGTTTGCTCTTGACTCTAGTCTAGGTCATAGATGACAGAGACAAAGTCGACGATGGAGCGAGCTTACCCAGAAGAAGCCTGTTCACTGTAATTTTGAAGAGATTAGGGTTGTATGCGTTCGGAAACACAGACTAAGGCAGAGAGTTCCACTCCATTGCTGTGCGCATTATAAAAGCGTTTGGAAATATTTCGTGCGAATTGTACAGAATAGTACAGCGTCTCTCGCCTCCGCACGGAGTGAGAGCACATGCATCGGGTATTTAGATCGTTCTTGAGTCCACGCAGACGAAGTCGCGGGCAGAGGCTAGTAAGTAATAAATAAAACGGTCCTGACTCAAAAACCATGGCAAAGAGAGCACAATTATGGTTTATAGAGTGTTTAAAATTCGATTACTATAAAAGAACAAATTACCCTCCTGGACCTGTAAGACACTTCCTTGGCGGATGGCAATAGACATTATATATTTTAGTTATAACGGCATGCTGGCTTAAGGTCAGTTTGGCTTTGCATCTGGGATGTTTAGTAGAACAGGTCCAAATGTTCGCACTTCATTTACTAAATGTGAGCTCCCTCTAGTATTACATGCTTGTGTTTTCGGGATCTCATCCAATCCAAGTGAGGACCTGAAATAATAAAAAAATCAATAAGTTAATTCTAGTGTATATTAGAATATAGATACAAGGTAGCCCCACATACTTACATTAAAAATATTCGTCTCATCTGCAGAAATCCTACCTGAAGTAAAGAAAAATAGTTTTCCCCGCTTACCTGGAAATCTTTTAACAGGTTTAGAATCTTTTGGTCCTTTTGGTTGGTTAGGTTGAGAATCACAGAGTTTCCCAGTTGAAGGGCAATAAATACCTTTAATTAATTGATTGTCTTTTTCAGGTGAAGATGAAAGTGAATAAGAACAAAAATCAATATGCACAAACACATATTTTGCAAACTCCACTGCACTGTCTTGTTAATTAATTTACAAGACAGTGCAGTGGAGGAGCTTTTTCATATCAAGACCAGAAGTGGAAAATGATGTAGGCCTTCATGAGCAACTAAAGAACTTCCTATTCTATTATCGCCTGTTAGATGAAAGGATGAATATTGTTCATTCGCCTTTTGTCCTATTAAGCCTTTGTTCTACAATGGGGCAGTTACCACCTCTGAATGAATAGACATGGCTAGATTTTATCTCGGCTGGTTCTGATGGTGTTGGCGGAATGGGTGGGACTCCTTTGATTAGGACTGGTCCATAGTAAACAGTGAGAAGTGAAAAGAGAAAGAGGCGGCTTATGTCCAGAAGGCAGGCACAGGACAGGCTTGTAATAACAATAAAATTATGAAAAAGACAATTGATATAGTGGGCCTGCAAAGATTGAAGACATAATCGTCCCGAATGACGGGAACCCCATGAAAGCCGAGAAAGATCAGCAAATCAAGTATCATGATTTGGCTCACAAGGATGTCGACATTTAAAATGAGGAGTGTGGAGTCAGTGATAATTGTACTGATAGTCGTGTCAGCCAATAGATTAATAGCCACGAGCCCCGGCCAACACCTTAGAAGGTTATCGGTAGGCAGCTGGATTTATTCAGAAAACGGTACTTGGAGGATCCTCTCACTGGAGTCCGGACTGTGTTTTTTTTGGACGTGACCAATCGCAGTTCTGACTGTGTTCCGGATGGCTAGTAGATTACTATTATTATTATTTTTTTTAATTCGATGCATTAACAAAAAAATTCAAAATAATATAACAACCCTTTAATACGTCATAATAAACTTCAGTACCTATTACAATAATTCGCACAACATTCTCAACTTAGAAAATGAATGTCCCTCGGCTTATGACAGTGAAAATTATTAATTTTTTCAATGAAACCATTTGGGTTTAGTTTTAATTTGGCTCTGCAATTGAGGTTTCCGGAGGAACAACTCCAAGCGTATGTGCCATTCTTTTTGAACGTATAACCTTCTACTAGTATTAGATTCTTCCCTTTCTGAGATTTTACCCACTTAAAATGCCCACCTGTAAGGAAAAAACAGTTTAATATTACATTATTCAATATTTTTAACTTTAGAAATTAGTTAGTAGTAACAATAATTTCTGCTGTGCCCTTACAGGGTCTACAACGACGCTTAGCTCTAAGCTTTGTAAACATCTTATTTTACCTTGTGGAACGCAATAAATGAATATAAATAATAATAATATGAATATGAATAATATGAATATGCTCTTAGGGGGTAAAGCAAGGTTCTTAGGTACGTCACGGGGTTCATATTGAATTCCGACGTTAATGGAGGATTGCAGAGGTAACTTACAGATGCGACGGTAACATTGGAATTTAGAGTTAACTAACTTTTGCCCGCGACTTCGTACGTGCATATCCCATTTTTTCCGTTCCCGTAGGAATTTTGGGACGAATTTTACACCTAAATCTTCCTCATGAATAACCCCATCCATTGGTGAAAACCACATGAAAATCGGTGCAGTAACTTTTGAGTTTATCGCGAACAGACAGACAGACGCGGCGGAGGACTTTGTTTTATGATACTTGAATCCTGAATGCAGCGAAGGACCGCTTTTCACATTAAGCAGGTTAATTGAAAGCAAGCCATGAGTATTGGTGGCTAGAAACGGGAAGTGGTGCTGGTCGGCCATCGCGGCTATGTGCAGGTGGCGAGATCAAAGCTTTCATACGAATGTTTATTTGAGGTTCCATATAAAAATCACGTTATTGATCAGCGGGTTATTATGAAATTCAGTATAAAATACCCGGCTACAGCGGGGTAATAATGTCTTACTAATGTTTACATGACATATTATTTAAAGTTTTTGAGCAGGTGGTTGAAAATTCATATTTCTACAAGGAAGTTTTCACCTTGGTATTTGAAATAATAAGATGACTGATACTTTCGATATTCTGAACAGTACTTAAGTCACCAAAGTCTGAAGTGGGATAGTCCTGTATTACAGATCACCCGGCCCATTGAAATGTTATCAATATGTTTATATTATAACACATAGCACTTTCTTTTACTATGCTTAATCTTTCTCTCAATCTGAAGTAAACTTCTTTAGTGCTTTCTTTAATGCTTATTTGGGCCGGAAGGATGTTCAGAAAAACCAGAAAACCTTAAATAAAAGGAAACCTTCACCCGAGAGCCAAAAAGAGAGTCAACTTTAGTCCATATGTATTATCATCAAAAGGAGGATGAGTCTGGTCATTGTAGAGTGGGATAATTTCTTCTTGAATGTCGAGTTTCAACCTGGCTTTTCAATCAGGTCTTCTGGCGGAACAAGCCCAGAAGTTCTCTATCTTCCTAGAGAATGTGTGAGCTCCGATGCGGGTTTTAAAGGTCCCTCTGCGAGACGTTACTAGTTCGTAACCCTTACCATCCACGATTACAAGAATTGACTTGTTTTTATTTGTACTTAAATATGAACCCCACCTGAAACTGCCGTCCATATTCTGACGTAACTACCACACACTCCACTCGACTCAGTAGCCATAACAACGCATTTATCTCGAAGACGCAATGTCAATAAATAACAATGTATAACAGTCAATTTCATTGAGGGATGCTGGGTCCAGTTTGAGTCCAGTAGAGGAAATGAGGTTGTGTTAATGTTAGGAAATGAGATACATACACCTAGGTTAGCCGATTATGTCCAGCCAGTTTAAATGTATCAAAATAAAAATGTTGAGCAATGTGTTTTAGTGTATATTCTTAAAAACATCCTGTTTACAAATGATTTAAAATACTTACGAATTGTTTAGGAAATTTTCAATAAGACGAATAATAATAAAGTAACGCCCTTAAATAAAGCATTTTCTAAAATTATAACATTTCGTAAGATAATATCAATATAATATATAATATAATATAATTATATATAATTTATACAAAACAGCGAAATATTTTTTATATTTTGTTACAACCATTCCCGTTTTCCTATTACGCAAACTTGACTAAACTGTCTAATAAGGTACCAGCCGTTACAGTAATAAGTCCAAGACATTAAATAAAAATAATAAAAAATTATAAAGTTATAGTGTAGGTACTTATTGCTGAGAAGCCGTATATAAAATCTGAAAGCCAGTCTTTCTTAAGAACTGGGTTGTGAAGGTCAGATAAATATCCTTGAAGAATACTGGTATTCAGCTGCATCTGGTTAGACTGGAATCTGATCCTATCATTTATTTATTTGCTAGTAGCCAGCCCCGGCTTCGCACAGATTGTTTTTTTTTTTTCAATTTTTTTTTTCATACAAACCTCGAACTGACAATTACGAACACACACATATTGAATTATTATAACACCTCAACATAAGTATACCTACTATTATAACTTACATACATGTCATTGGAAAATTGCAAACGCCGTAAGATTGTGAAATATCGTGTGAAATTGTAAACTATTTTTTTAATAAGACACGGATATATTGAATTTGAATGGGATTTATTGTATACAAAACGATTTTTTCATAATAAATCGAGAAATTATAATCTAATAAGATTTATTTCAATTCTGTGTCTGCAATTTTCGGGTAACTAATATAGAACAACTGTTGTATTATTTGTTATACGAGTATAAATCATGATTTGTACGTCCATACCTTAATTAAGGTAATTTGGAAAAAGCCAGGGCCTATGATTTACCCTAACATAACTTAAAGTCTAACATACTGTCCTTGACTTGTTATAACATAATTCCGAACTGGATGCATATGTTCAGTGACGTCACGAATTCTACCATCCTTATTGAGTCTCAGAGTTGCCTTACAATCTGGATAGTGCGTTGAACAAGTCCATCTGGAGGGAGTGGCTCTTGAAAATGTGTAACCTTGATACAGTATCAAATCTCTACCTCGTTGTGACTTTACTATCTGATACTCTGTAAAAGAAACGTAACTGTTTACTTCTCTATTGACCTATCTTGTCTGGTCATAACATGGAGACGAACTTGACTCCTACCGAAAGGACAGGGGAGTCTTAAAACGATCATGATTCCGCTCTAAGAGAGAGACGGAACTAAACATAGCTGTTACATCATCGGAATTGGATGGCATTAGCACGTCACGTTTCGTCACGTAGGTCGGCTGGCCCGCAATAATAATAATATATTTTGTTCTAAAACATATATACATTTAAATAACATGGTGATACACTACAATACACTTAATGTGTGTTATCAACAATACTTTCCTATGAGGGATAACAAATAAGAGAAGGTTTGTACCACCGACGAGCATGAACTGCTTGCTTTGTGACTTAACAAACTCGTGGGTGTATTTTGTGCGAATAAAAATTGGACTTGTGATTATAATTTTAGTTTTACTATAAAGTTCGTTACAAATCGTGTACTGTTTCGATTTATTTGATCTTCACATCTACTATATACTTCACACTGGCGTAACGTAATCACTTTTTAACCCGGCAAATCCAAAAGGAAGGGTTAGTCTACATGGACCAACCCTTTCTTTCTTTTGCACATAAATGCAAACATATATACATATGTATGTTTGCATTTATGTATGATTCACCGTAGCGCTAGATCTATTGAGCAGATTTTTAGGGTTCTGAACCTGTGTATGGAAAACAAAACCTTTACAGATACTAAAAAAATCAGATACTTATAGATTACAGGAAAACCTACGAGAAGTGATATGTTAAAAATATATTATTCGTTCAGAAACCTTTGCACGCGAGTCCGTCTCGCAATAGGCCGGTTTTTATGAATGAAATGTCCATTCATTTTTATGTATAATACATTTTTTATACTTTAAAAAAAAATGGGGTCTTATTTCTATTTGCAATCGTTTTGGTAGGGATGTTAAATAAAAAAGGGAATATTCTGAGCTTAACAATATAATAATAGTACAATAACAAGCTGCAGAAAAACAATTTCACTACATTTCAGCGTTCATTAATACTCTGAATAGTTTTTTTTTTTTCGTAATAATTGAATGGTCAGGCCTAATTCAACAAATGTATTTTCTCGGGTGAGGATGTTCGTTAAACAGGCTGATGATATTTTTTTTTCCATCCAACCTGAGTTTCGCTTTGCACTTCGGATTCCTCGTTGAACAGACCCAAGTGGCCGACAAAGACCTTTGAGCCTTTTTTCTTGAAAATGTGTATCCTCCGATGAGAATTAACGGCCTGCCTAATTTTGACATTACGAACTCATATTTGTAATCTGTAAGAATAAAGAACAATTTATTTGATTTTGGTAACGGTAATTTTTAGTGAATATCAAAATTAGGTTGTCAGGAATCGGATTCGAACTCAAAAAATGATGGAGTTTCCTTTTGGGTTTCCAAAACTGCCTTTTTCAACCTCTCCTGGAAATTAATCTCTGGACGATGGTGAAAACTGCTTCAAAATCTGGTTAAAGACATTTAATTCTCATAAAGAAATTTACAATTCACTTACATGATAACAAATTTAAATAACTTATCATTTTCTTTCGACACTCGGACTTATAATAAATCTAAATTATTAACATTATTAACTTACATTGTAATTATTACAAAATAATAAGGTTTGTGGGTGTGCTTGACGATAAAGAATGCGGTCCCGTTGTCACAATGCAGATAAATTAGACAATAGTACCATTATTGTTCAAAGCTGCTATTTCTAAGTTATTATTTTTAGTATTTTTAACTATTTTTTTTATTACATTTTTATTTTACTTTTAAATCTATTGCGTAGTTTATAAAACTAAGGGACGGTCCTCACAGAAACGAAAAACGACTTTGTTTTAGGTTACTCTTATTAATAGAAATAAAATAGATTTACTTAAATCAATTAAGCTCTATCACTAAGTTTAAATTATTTAAATAAGAAAATTCTTTCCATTTATCTTACAATATTTTGCTCGATGAGGATGTTCGTTATAAAGGCTGATAATATTTTGTTCTGGATCCATTTTGAGTCTGGCCTTGCACTTAGGATTCCTTGTAGAGCACACCCAATTCAACGAGGGACCGACTCTTGAGAAGGTGTATCCTCCGATGAGAACCAACTGCTTACCTTTTTGTGACATTACGAAGTCATATCCGTCATCTGTGTGAATAAATTTTGTTATTATTAGGAAGGTTATGATATCGGTTCTTACCGTCGCACAGCTGCGCAAACGCCTCTATCCACTCATAAATTTATTTTAAGAATTTTAGTGGCTATTTTGAGGGAGGCCTATGTCCAGTAATGGACTTCTTTCGGCTGTAATAATGATGAATAAGACTAGTTTTACATAAATATATTTCTTTATTTACTTCATAACTTAATAACAGTAACTAAATACATCAGTGTATTTTAAACTACACAAGGACATGCTCCCCATTAATAACACAATATTTTCTAGGCGGATGAGAATGTTCGTTATTAAGGCTGATGATGTTCTGGAGTTCATCCAGCCTGAGTCTCGCTCTGCATCCCGGTCTCTTCATGGAACAAACCCAAGTTCTATCTCGAATGGTCTTCGTAAAAGTGTAACCTCCGACGAGAATCAAAATATTACCCCTTCGTGACCTTGCGAAAACGTATTTGAGATCTGTGCGAATAACAAAGATATTTTTTACCTTATTTGTGAGAAAGCATTTTTTTTTCAAAATTATTGGTTATATTGGTAATTGGTTTTGCAAATATATATATCGAGAATTTTGGTTCTGGTTTACCAATATCACTTTAAGTATCTATACATTTTTTTGTATTTTCTTAAGATATAACTGCAACCGATAACGCCTTGGTAATTTGTTTCACACGCGAATATTCACTACATCTATCTTACAACACTTTTTTGTGAAAAAGGATGTTTGCTTTACAGGCTGATGACATGAAGAATAACACGAAGTTCGTCAGATTTCACCTATAACAGCCAGCTAACAGAAAAAAAATCTTTAAAAGTATTAACAGCGTGCTATTTTGTGGCTCTACTGACTCATTATTGTCATCTCTCACAACAATGGTAAAAAAAGGTATAAAATAACTTTTTCAAAATATCTTGTGTAGTTTAGCAGAACTAAAAGAACATAGTTACAAATACAAAAAAATCGTTTCAGCTATACCATTAATAGACATTTATTTAGATATGCTACATTGTTTAGAATATATTAGAAAACATGTATTTGACATGGACAAAACCATCAAACACATAGAAAAAGAGAAGAATTACAGAATAACAATAAAGTAAAATTGCATACTACAAGCGTGCCCATACAAAAAAAAAAAATATTTTTCATAAAAAAATATTTTTTTTTTTAATAAAATATTTCATTTACATAAGACATTCTTTCCTCCTATCTTACAATATCTTGGTTGATGAGGATGTTCGTTATTAATACTGATGATATTTTGTTCTAGATCCATCTTGATCTTGGCTTTGCACTTCGGATTTCTCGTAGAACACACCCAAGTTGACGTAAATGATCCCTGACTGACCTTTGAAAAGGTGTATCCTCCAACGAGAATCCACTGCTTGCCTTTTTGTGACTTCACGAACTCATATGCCACACCTGTGTTAAAATAAATTACATAAACAATTTTATTTTTTTGAAAAGCCAGTTTTACATCGTTATCAAATTGAATCCTAAACATTTTTGGTGCACCGTTCTCATCCTAGGTTCTAAAATTCACCTTTTGTATCTTATTGCTTATTTATTTCATAATTTAATTAAAACATTCACGTTACATTTGTTTTACGCACGAATATGCTTCCCATTAATAACACAATATTTTCTAGGTGGATGAGGATGTTCGTTATAAAGGCTGGCTATATTATTATAGCGATCCAATACGAGTTTCGCCTTGCACATCGGGTTTCTCGTAGAACAGACCCAAGCAGTATTTAGAGCCTTTTGCTTTCTTGAGAAGGTATATCCGCCGACGAGAATCAATGGCGTTCCTTTTTGTGACTGTACAAACTCATAGCTGTGATCTGTGCGAATAAATAACAAAACTTATTATTTTCATTTTGATAACAGTAATTTCAAGATATATCAAAAATAGGTTTTGACCGAGAGTTCGTACGCGCATATCCCGTTTTTTCCCGTTCCCCTATATAGCCTTACTAATTAATGTGGCTATCATATACAAAGATAATTTTCCAAATCTGACTGATAATTCTGGGAAGGGATTAGCGCGTTCAACGAAACAAACTCTTCAGCTTTATTATATTATATATATTATAGTATAGTATAGATACATAAAAGTCATAGCACACTTATCAACTCGGAAACGGATCGTCACCGTATCAACTCGAGCCGTGCAGTATTCTTTGTATGAAACTCCCTACTGCAACGCAAACTAAACGGAATCGTAACGTAATCGCCTCGCCTTGGGGCAATACGGCGAAAAAGGCGATACAATGACGATCCCTTTCCGAGTTGATATGTGTGCTATATGAATTTAGACGTAACGAATCGGATACGCGTCCAAAAAAATAACAACGGGTTGCACACCGGGAGTGCCGGCAGAAGTGAAAACTTGAACATTAACGTTGTACATTTTTGATATTTTGCGGATATAAAATATATTAATTTTGCCGCGGTCTACTCTCCCTCCGTCTTACGAATTTTCGACCAGGTCATGTGTCCTTATGCGAGTTTAACATTTTTACCCATCCCAAAGTGCATAACGCCGCTAAAGAAGTTTTCACTTCAAAAATATTGGGATGTTAGTACCTTGGCCTTCAAAAGTACCTTTTTAATACTATTTCGAAATAAACTGTCGAGGTCCACTTGTTGGAGAAAACCTCTTCAAAATCAGTTGTATGGTTTAGACAAATATGATTCAATCATTTGAATCCAGGTATATTATTAAAAGGCATAGATTTCGACACAAAATTATTTAATTCTTTTTTTATAATTCATTTTTAGAAGAACATTCTTCCCATCAACCTTACAATATCTTGGACGATGAGGATGCTCGTTATGAATGTCGACGATATTTTGCTCTTCATCCATCCTGAGTTTAGCTTTGCAGTTAGGATTTCGCGAAGAACAGACCCAAGTAGAAAAATTTGACCTTATGGCCTTTTGCTTTCTTGAGAAGGTATATCCTCCGACAAGAACCAATGGCGTCCCTTTGCTTGACTTGACTAATTCATACTCATCTGTGCGAATAAAAATAAATTAAGTTTTTTTTTTTATAGCCCGCTTTACATTAAAATTAATCAATGATTATTTTTTTAACGCTGCTACCAAAATTCACTTATCATTTTTGATTTCATAATTTTATTTACAGTCTCATTTAAGCTATGAACGAATATGCTTTCCAGTGACAACAAAATATTTCCGAGGTGAATGAGGATGTTCGTTATTAAGACTCATGATGTTCCGTTGGTCATCCAGCTTGAGTCTCGCTCTGCATCCTGGTTTCTTTGTAGAACATACCCAAGTGCTATCTTTAGGGGTCTTTGTGAATGTATAGCCTCCGATGAGGATCAAAGTATTACCCTTTTGTGATCTCGTGAACTGGTATTCGTAATCTGTGCGAACAAATACATTTTGAAATTAGTAATAATGTTAACACATCAAAATTAGATATACAAAATTCAGTACTAGACGGAATTTGTGTTTTTACTTTTACACACACACCCAATTTTTTTTTTTTTAATGAGGATGGTGGTGATACTGATAGGCTGTTGACCCTTTGCTTGTGATCTATCATGAGTTTCGCTTTGCAGCCTCGTACACTAATGTACCGTCCGATGCAAATCCACTGTCCGTCCTTATACATACATACAATATATGTATACTAGTAGCAAAAAAAAAGCGGAAACCGTTTATTTCAGTTAAACAATTAACAGGCACTTTTGAATTGTCAAAGTTAGTCAGTCAAAGAGGTGGAGTTATTTGCACGTTCCAAAGCTTAGATCTCTATGGAGAAGAACGTGCAAGAAACTCTACGGACACTGTTTAAACTTTATTCTTGTCTAAATTATATATATTGAGTAGTGAAAACAATATACAAAGACGTGCGCGATAAAAGCGTCTGGAGTAAAAAAGCAACAATTCAAAGAACAAAAAATTAAAATGAACAAATAAAGATTATTGTATTTTTATTTTCATTTTGCAATTTATAAATAGTACAAATTGTTTTCAATACAATTTTGTTAATATTTGTATGCGTTCTGGCGGGACATTGTTGGGACTATATATATATATTTGTAAAAAATAACCATACCCTATGTTCACAAATAAATAATTTGAATCTTTGAAAGTATTCGCAACGCTCTTTGAGAAAGTGAAGTCACTCCGATAAGAATCAACTGCTTGCGTTTTCGTGACATCATCATCATCATCATATCAGCAGAAAGACGTCCACTGCTGGACATAGGCCTCCCCCAAGAGGGAGGAGATTTGCCATAATCGCCACGCTTGGCGGGTTGGCAAATGTTTTGTTGGAAAATGGATTGGATTTGGTTCAGAAATGGGATCGAAATTTTTCGATCAAAATCGCGGATCGCAATTAAACTGGTAATTATGCTAGAAACAGCTATACAAACGTTCTATCCCTTTATCTGAGCATGATAGATGACACTGTGCACTGGTTGAAAAATAAAATAGGAAGGAACTTTTAGTATGTTTATTTTTGGAATTCCTTTTATCATAATTTTTATTTTTAGTGAAATAAAATAAAAAAAACTATAAAGTTAGTTTAGTATTTATTAAAATCAAACAGCTGTAAATATTTATGTACAAATAAACAAAATTGAATGACATTCAATAAATTTATTACAATCATAAATTATATTTGATTGTCGATATAATTGATAAAAAAAATATATACAATTGCCAACATCAATTGACATAGAACAAATTTAAAAAGTACCTTTTACATTTTTTAATTTGTTCTATTTCAATTATATTTCAATTACAATCGCATGTACTGGCCATTGATCATACGATATTTTCTGGGTGGGTGAGGATGTTCGTTATTAAGATATATAATCTTTTTATTATGATTCATCTTCAGTTTTGCTTTGCAGGATGGATTCCTCGTAGAACAGCGCCAATAACCACTGGTACCTTTTGCGAAGGTGTACCCGCCAATGAGAATCAACTGCTTGTTCATTTGTGACCTCACGATTTCGTAATTGTAACCTGTACAAACAGAAGCCCAGTTGCCGTAAAGAAAAACGTTCAAAATGAAGTCCTAATACTATCTCAGCGACAATCAGGGTAAAACATTAGGGAAACGGAAGATTTTTTTCAGATTCTAATCGAGATGCGAACGATCTTTAAAACCTGCTTCGATCTTAATATTTACTTTTATTCTGTTTTTTTTTTATATCGTTCTTTCTAACAACTAGTAGATCGGTTTAATCATATGTGGATAACGTTGTGAGGAGTGTTTGTGTTAAGTTCTAACCTATTTTTACTTATTATTACACTACTGTTTGTTTTCCCTGTATAACTAAACGAAAAAAATAAAAAAAAACACGGGAATTTTCTAAATATTTTTTTTAATTTTTTTTTCTAAATAAAAAAGGGAATATAACTAAATAAAAATAAATAAAAAAACACGGGAATTTTTCTCAGGTATTTAGATATATCGGTTATTTCAGAATTCTAAAGAGAAAGTATACACACACCAATGAGAATCAACTGCTTAATTGTAACCTGTGCAAAATAATTAGTAATCCCAAAAATAAGTAACTTTGTACTCTCACATCAAAGTCACAAAGATCAGATTCGGTTCAGTAGCTGACTAACCAGTCCTCCGGTTACTGAGTCAAAAAAATAATGGCCGGATCTACGGTGCAATACTGTCACTTTTACAAAGACCAACCTTTTTCAGCAGAAGCGTGTAAAGATTTGGTGTCGTACATAGGTATCCTACGAAACCGCAACGACACTAAAGGACTTGATATAGGTACAAAGCGGACAGGGCGCTGCGACGAAAATGTATGACGTCTGTCCGCGCGCCCGCGACTCTAAGTATATTTCGGTTCTTTGACGCCATACATTTTATCTTCACAGCGCCTGCCTTGGCCGCGCGGACAGGGCGCTGTGACGAAAATGTATGACGTCTATCCGTGCGCCCGCGATGCTAAATTTATTTCGTTCCTCTGACGGCATACATTTTATCTTGTCAGCGCCCTGTCCGCTTTGTATATCAAGTCTCTAAGACTTACACGTGGTAACTATTAGTGACATTATTGCACCAGGTGCAAAAGTACTTCAGGTTACTTATGTCATATTTAATGCATTTTTCAAAATATTGCAAAAGTGACAGTGTTGCACCGGAGGAGGTTCGAATTATGGAGATGTACCACAATAGGATACCTCCAGGCTTGGGCTGACAGCCGGGTTTTTATTAAATAGTGTAAAAGTAAATTTTCAACGGAATAAATTCCTTATACAGCGTGAATTCGCTCATTATTTTCCTAGTTCGATCCCGGTGAAGCACATCAGCTACACAGCACCTACCTAGTTGTCTTGAGTAATTGAAAATACAGTCTTTTATGCTTGATTATTTTATTATTCAAATTGCTTACTTCAAATTCAATTCATATTACTTACTTACAAACAGTTTCGTTCTTTTTTTTACAGCGAGCGAAATCGCAGACCAAATTTAGTTTAAAAAATATTTACACAAGAACATATTCCCCATCAACACAAACAATTTTTTTTGGTGCATGAGGATGCTCGTTATACAGGCTGATGATAGTTTGGTCTTGATCCACCCTGAGTTTCGCCTTACAGTTTGGGTTCCTCGTCGAACAGACCCAGGTAGACTTAGAATGTTTTGAGAAGGTATAGCCACCGACGAGTATCAACTGCTTGCCTTTTTGTGACGTCACGAAATGATATTCGTTATCTGTACCAATAAAAAACGTAAATAAATAGAGTATACTTTATTGCATATGCGCATTAAAACAAGCTAATTTATTAATAACTAATTAGGGAAGCACCAACAATCAGGCCAAAACAGTCAGATATTTGTGGAAAAATATTAACCCCATTTCACATCAAAATCGGATCGTGTCGTCTCAAAGTTATTGAGAATCGAGAATTTTTCTGAGCACGATAGATGACTCTGGTTGAAAAAAAAGACATGAAAAGACATGCTTTCAATGTATTTATTTCAATATTTTAATTCCATATACCAATTAAATACGAAAATAGTCCCCATTGATCATATGATATTTCCTTGGCGGATGGGTATGTTCGTTATAAAGATATGCAACTTTTTTATTATCCATCTTCAGTTTTGCTTTACAGGTCGGATTCCTCGTAGAACAGCGCCAAAAACCACCGGTACTTTTTGCGAAGGTGTACCCGCCAATGAGAATTAACTGCTTGTCCTTTTGTGACCTCACGACTTCGTAATTGTAACCTGTATGCCAATAAACAGAATGCCAGTTCCCGTAAATCAGGTCGAAGAAGTTATTCGACATCAAATTCGATATTACACCATTTTAAGTGTCGATAATCGAATCGATATATAATCGAAATGTTACCTTACTTCAATAACTAATTTCTGTGTCGGACTGGGCTGGAACGGCCCGGGTGGCTCCTAGCAAGTCCTGGATTGTATAATAATGATAAATAGGATAATATCGGAAAATAATGCAATATAAAAATGACTAATTATAGTTTTAGTAGTCTTGCCTCCTCGGATATGTTAATATATAAATAGAAGTGATTCATAGAGGAAAGGTCAACTAGAAGTATGTAGAATTCAAGAGCGAGCGAAGCGAGCTCGAATATTTTTGCACTCCATCTCGAATAGGTTTGATGTTATTTTGACCTTAAATAGAAGAATCTTATTTGACTATTAACGGAAAGCTCAAGAACTTAAAGAGTGTAGATGCAAGACCGAGCAAAGCGAATTTTTGCACCTTGGATGATTTGTGGCTAGTGCCTGAGTAGGCTAGGGCCCGGCTAGCCACCTCGAATGTAAGTCCTGTCCGACTCTCACTACTTCCATCTGTCAAAAAGTGATTAACCTGGTGAACAAGGTATAGATGTCAAGAATAATTCAAAATACAGGCTTTTTCAGCATAATTATTTTATTCTTCAAATTACTTATCAATCCCTAAATAACAAAATTTCGATATTAACACAGATTTCATGAGCACATTTCAACAGATAACATTTCTAACATAAAACTCTATTATATATGAAAATACAATGTCTTAATTGAGATTGAATATAAGACTTCCAAAAAAAGTATTCGCTTCGTTAATATTCTTGTTTCTGAATTAGAACGAATGTCGCGTCGCGGAGATAAACGACGATTCCCGAAGCCTATACTTTTCTTGAAATAATCTTTTGATGAAACGCATGTAACTAAAAGAGTTATGAATATAAATGTGGATGGATGGACGGGGAGAGGGAGGCTAAAGAAACGATGGATGGATTGTGTTAGGAGTGATATGAAAGAAAAGGGAGTTAGTGATAGCGGGACGGCTGACAGGACAGAATGGAAGAAAAAAACGTTTAACGCCGACCCCAAGTAACATGGGATAAGGGCAGGAAGATGATGACTCTTTTCTGAAGTTACTATTATATATTCTTTTTGCCACAATTTGTCTATTATCGTTTTCACAGTCGCATAAAACATTTATTGAAAATACAGGTGTCTTATATTTAAATTATAAAAAATAAAAAAAATATTTTAAATATTGTAACTTAATTTTAAGATAACATTATAATGTTCAAGCTGTTTATTTATTATATAGATCTTAATAGTCACCTAAAATTACATGTTTATATGTCACGGGAAAATTGCAAATTCCGTAAGATTATAAAATATGATGAGGTAAAACAACCCAAACAACATCGGACAACGGTAGGTCCATTTAATTCGTAACTGTACGGCCAACGTAGACTAATAAAGGGCTAATTTTCCAATTTCACTTTCACACCAAATATTACAAATTGTAGACTTGTATGCTCATTGGTCGCCAGTTTATGTCAGACCAATCTCTCGGAACGACACGGAGAAATAATAGAATGATGGTAAAAGAAATGTTCAGGTGTCAATTTATCTGGAGTTTACAATCTCTCAAGATATTTTACAATCTTAAAAGGTTTGCAATAGGGTATATGACTGAAAAATTCTAATTAGTCCGTCAGATAGATTTCCACAAAATATTGAACACGTATTTTTACTTTTGTCTCGTAAACAAAAAATCAAGACGATACAGTGCGTTGAAAACTCGTGAAACGTGAAATTTTATATTGATTTGATAAAATAAAAAATATGCATCCAATATTTTTCGATAATCTAACTGACGGACTAAATAGAATCAAATTTTTTTAACCCAAGCAACATCCCTATTATACTCTAATATTTGTGAAAGAGTCTAAAGCACTCAACACACAAGCCTGGATGTCGGGGACAGTCTGCGCAACCGAAAGCCGTACCCTTTCTTTTTTTTCTAAAAATCCGACAGTAGGTACAATTTTTCCTCTTAATTTTGCCATGAGAGCCTTTCTCTAATTTCATTAAGCAATGAACTGCAATAAAATAAAACTGCTTTTAGGTAAATACTAATGTTTTTGTTATTTCTTTAGGACAAACAATCCATTAACCTTCCGTGAACCACGTGCTTAACCCCATGCAATAATCTGACGGCCGATTCTACTAATTCGAAAGTATCGTTTGCAGTCGCAATCTGAGAAAAAAACGATTCTCATATTTAGCCCGCGGTATGAAAATTTTATTAGGAGTAATATCGAGCGTTAACTAAACTCGAGGCGTTACGTTTCTTTGCGCAACATACTTTGCGGACCTTTCACTTCTAGATTATGTATGTGTGTATATACAAAGTACACTCAGCTTTTTCAAAATGCTTTCCGTCCTTCTTTTTAATAATCCACACAATAATAGTTCTTAAGGAGTGGTGCGTCGGATGAAAATGTATGAAATAAAAACTGTGTGTGTCACACACACTTTTTTTTTTCATACATTTTCATATTCATGAACATTTATTTGCATCCTAATCCCATCCCTGTAGACCCAGTTAGGGCACAGCAAAGGATATTATTGGATACATAACAAGGTATTTTTACAGACATTAATATTTACAATAGACACATCTTCTCCTCTTAGTATTGCCACGAGGGCCTTTCTCTAATTCCTTATAGCAATGAACTGCAATAAAATGAAACTGTTTTTAAGCAAATACTATTTTTTTTTTTTTTGGGCCAAACAATCCATTAACCTTCCGTGAACCACGTGCATAACCCCATGCAATAATCTAACGGCCAAATCTGACAAAAAAAACGGAATTCATCATACATTTTCATATTCATATTCATTTATTTGCGTTCGACAAGGTAAAACAAGATGTTAACAAAAGGCTTAGAACCAAGAACTGTTGTAGACTCTGTTAGGGCACAGCAAAGGGTATTTTTGGATACAAAACTAGGTATTTTAACAGTTAAACCTAAATCGTAGGAGGTCGTACGTATTGTATTTTTTTTTGTATTTTCCCAAAAAAAAATAAAAGATCTAATAAGTCCGTCAGATAGATTTCAAGTTAGCAAAAATTAAGACGATACAGTGCGATGTAAACTCGCGTGACGTCATGTTTTAGTACAGTTTTTACTAGAACGCGACGTCACCAGCCCTCACTTTTGAACGTTGATGCATACATATTTTTATTATTTTTATGGCTTTGAAATGGAAAAAAATTACGTGCCCAAAATTTTTTGGTAATCTAACTGCTGGACTAAATACAATTATTACTTTTCTATCTAGAAAAAAAAAAAAAAAATTCACTTTGACATGTTTACAGAATCGATTGGCAGGCATATACACTTCGTATAAAGTTACTTTTTACTGCATATGTTTGTACAGTCTAACAACCTGCGGAGCCGTATGATCACCTGAGGTTCTACTCTCTAGACAAGTGAAAGAAGAAAGAAAGATTCTGTCAGCAGTAGTGTGGCAAAGGCGATTGTCAAAACGTCAAACATGTAGGGGATTGACGAATTCTGTCGTAATGACACGCGATCAATTCCTTTTATTTTGGTATTTCGACAATCGCATCCGCTAATAGAACAGCACCTTGTCTAAAGCCATCTTCAAGGTTTTCGGTTTGTACTTAAAAGTTATTGGTATCCTCGATTAACACTTTCACTGTCTCTCCAATTTCAATTTCAATGCAATGCCGCCTACAAAGCGCAGCAAACGCAGAACTGGAATCATCCTGATAGTATTCCAAAGATATTTCAGTTTGATGAAATTGTTTTGTTGAACTGCCCCACTCCTGGACAAAGGCCTTCCCATTCCTCTCTCAGTTACACTTATTCAAGCTAAGAAGCCATCCAAGGCGTCCCGCCATCTTCTCCTCCACCGCAACCCCGTTTAGCTGAGTCAGAGCTCCAGTCTTGCGAAATACGGGGCCACAGCTTTGACAATAATGTCGAAATAAATAAAATTATATGACCTGCGTTTAATTTGTGACGAGTCGGTATTTTTACCAGGAACCCGGGCTTAAGAATGGATGTGTTTACAATAAAAAAATTGGTTGTCTGTAAAGTCGGTTTACGGACGATAGTTTAACATGACAACGTCATAACAAAACATTGATGAAATGATCGTAACGTTACAATGAGCGTAACGATACAATGAGTCATCCTTTTTCGTGCGTGCAGCCGACGTTCATCGATTTATTAGACGTTGTCACGTCAAAAAAACATTTGTGTTAGGATCTGAGGCGATTAATGAATATTAAAAACAAAACGTGTCCATCCAAATGTTTCCTTAATTTTTCTGATTTGTTATTGCACTTAAGATGATGTGTTTCCTTCTTCTTCTTGTTTGCCCTCGCCTCTTCCCGCTACGCGGGGTCGGGCTTTCTTAATCCTTCGACGCCATACACTTTGCTACTAAGCCTCGTCATCTCTAAGGCCAAGTTTTCCATGTCCTTCCGGGCATTTGACATTCCAGATAGTTTGCGGCCTACCTCGCCGTCTATTTTTAATATTCATGTGTTTACATATGTACATTAATATTTGTGATATGGTCTGAAGCATTCAATGCACAAACCTGGCTGTCGGGGGCAGTCTGCACAACCGTATTGCGTATTCTTCCTTTTTTTTTTAGTGATCCAACAATAGACACATCTTCTCCTCTTAGTTTTGCCTTGAGGGCCTTTCTCTAATTTCTTAACGCAATGAACTGCAATAAAAATAAGCTCAGTTTATCTTTGTACTATTGTTATTTATTGAGAACGCCTGAAAATGTGGTTAAACCATAGGACGGCTTAATAGGGCCATACAATACTTTAATTTGAGATAATAATATATTCAAGCGGTGGCGAAATGATTTGGATGCACACCGCGAAGGCTGGTTCGAGGTGGCGCAAGAAAAGAATGTCTGGAAGGATATGGGGGAGGCATTCGCCCAGCAGTGGGACACAATAGGCTAAGGAAAAAAAAATATATTCAAACATAATCAGCGAACAGATGGCGTTAGAACAACCACTTTGCGCTCCAAAACTCAAGTAGCGGATGTTATAGAAAACCTTTCCAGGATGCAGTAGGAGTGGGCTGGACACGTTGCACGGATGCACCCGGGGAGATGGGCGAAGGTCATCACTCACAGGACGCCAAAATGAGGACGTCGCCGTCGAAGTCGACCGCGGTGAAAGTGGAGGTATGAATACTTCTCAAGCCGCGGTCGCGGGAAGAGAAAAGGGAGGCGTTATCCCAGCAGTGGGACACATACTTAGCCTAGTTTGTGTCCCACAGCTGGACAAAAGTCTCAAATCAAAATATTCCCTTTTATTATTGGATGTTAGATACATACATTAATATTTGTGATATGGTCTGAAGCACTCAATGCACAAGCCTGGCTGTCGGGGGCAGTCTGCGCAAGCGTATAGCGTACTCTTCCTTTTTTTTTTAATGTTCCAACAGTAGACACATCTTTTCCTCTTAGTTTTGCCGTGAGGGTTTTTCTCTAATTTCTTTACGCAATGAACTGCAATAAAATAAGCTCATTTCATCTTGGTACTATTGTTATTTATTGAGAACGACTGAAAATGTGGTTAAACCATAGGTCGGCTTGATAGGGCCACGCAATATGTCAATGTAATTTGGGATACTACACGACAGCTTAATAGAAGTACATTCATCAAAAAAAAAAATATGTTTAATGTATAAGGTCCCATTAATTAGATGGATAAACTTATAGAAATCATTCAGACCACCAAAATAAGGATAATGGTAAAAAAATAATAAGAAAAAAAACGTATTAAATATTAAAAGAAATAAATCAGCAAACGAAAAAAAAAGGTGATATTGTGTAGTCAACTGAAAGTTACTATGATACAAAACTATGTTAACAAAACTGAATGCTTATGAGCACGAGCTACTGACGAGCACGCGCGGCGTGCCTCAGGGGCAAGTCCAAACGCCAGCACATGAAGTTACCCGATACTGTCTAATTTTCTAAATCAACCTTGAACCTAATACTTTAGCGATAAAGTTGAAAATGTATTAAAGTTGGCAGATTGTAGTAGCTTGAAGTGCTGACGTCTGTACCTACCCATAATGGATGGCTGGATCACTTTAATCAGCGTTTTTCTTTTTTGCTTGGATATCTTTGGTTAGACGCTGTGTTAAAATTTTTCCATCTATTTTAATGAGACCGGGTATAATGTTCTATAGAGGTATGCGGTACAAAGAGTAAAGTCCCACATACCTCCACTGAAAAGGGGAGGATCCTCCGACCAGACGGTTGTTGTGTCTGGTGGGCAACTGCCCGGTAGTTGATATTCGGACTGTTGTATATGTTCAAATCGCACGGAGAACTTTGCTTGCGCGATGCAGGATTTCGTTGGTAGTTCGTCGTAGATGGCGCTGTGGTTCTTTTTGTTGCCGTACTAATATCGTTTCTAAGTTTTTCATGTGGCGACATTGATGCCGCTACAGTTCCTTGTATTTTACTTAATACTTTTAGATCTACCTAGGTACCTATATAAATGAAAATGAATGGCTAAATGTGTGCTAACCTCAAAACTCGAGTACGGCTTCAATTACCTACTGTTGTTCAGCAAAAAATTTATTAATTGAACTTAGAGATACAAGCCGCACGTTGTTATTGGCGACAGTGGTAATGTTAAGAGGAATACCATTGAATTATGCTGGTCGCACTACAGTTGGCCGTTCGGTACCCGCTTTGAAGACCATTACAATACTTAAAAAGTTATATAAAATCTGACAGCAGGCCCGTTTCCTTTAGCTTCTGCCATCAAATGCTTTCAAAGAGCCATCAAAGCAAACATAACCCGGGGCCTGTCTGTCAGTGTAACATGTTTGCATTGGCTCAGAACGGCAGTTTCAGTCGACAGTATAGATCGAAATCCGAACGAATGTTACGCTTACATGGACAACAAGTTGAGCAATTTTTCGCCATTTCATTATGAATCAATTCACGGCACTATCAGCATTGTATTGAAATTGCACAATTTCAATTGCCCGCGTAAGCGCACCTTAAGTGCCATATCCTAACTTGACATGTTTGCTAATGTATATAGAATCTATAGTTTATCTAACATAATCTAACATATTATAAAGAGAAAGCGATTTTTTTTGAGTATATAATGTGGAAGGTAATCTCCGGAACCACTAAATCTATTTAAGCATTTGAAAGGTACATTATTTCAGATTGTCATAGTCTACTTATAACGTAACGTATTATACGAGTATAACCCTGGCACAGCCGGGGCGGGCCGTTTATCTACACAAAATAATACTCCCCATCAACAAGACGATAATTCCTGGGTGGGTGGGGATGCTCGTTGTTAAGGCTGATAATGTTCTGTCGCTCATCCAGCCTGAGTCTTGCTCTGCATCCCGGCTTCTTCGTAGAACAGACCCAAGTACTAATAGTACCTTTGATAGACTTCGTAAAGGAGTAACCTCCGATGAGTATCAATATGTTGCCCTTCTGTGACCTCACGAATTCATACGGGTAACCTGTGGTTAAACACAAATGTCAAACTTTGTAAATTTTATTACGAACTTATTTTAATTTGAAATATTTATAATAAATGTTAGTAGGAATAGCCTTACTTTTTTAAGCAGCTTCTAGGATAAATGGGTGAGATGATACATGATGAGTTGAATTTATTGCAGTTTTGATAAGTTATGTTAAAATGAAGTGTTAGCATTTGGCAGTAGGCCCACATTTGGCTGGCGTGTGCCTACAAATTTTATACCCTGTTAACACAATAATTATAATGCATTATTAATTGTGTAGTCATGCTAATTCTGCGTCAGAAATTAAAATGTGGGTAGAAATAAAATAAAAATTGCACACAAACGGATTTATTGTTCTAACTAATGCCTACTTCGGAGTGGCGTGTCCATGGAAATCCTCTATGACCTTCAGGGAATCATTCTACCTTCTGCCGGTCGATTCTGTCGACATCTCACCGTGAACAGTAGGGTGGAGTGAATGACAAGTGAGCTGTCATTCCATCTTGTTAGTATGGTTTGACAGCTCACTTGTCGTTCACTTCGCCTAAGTTTTCACTTCGACATTTTTACAGAATCGACCGGCTGAAACACACACGGGCTCAGCAGCCAATAATGTCCTTGGAGAAAAAGAAGAATAGAGAATTCGGTTTCTCAAAATATGGGTGACCTTCAAACCTCAACAGATGTTAGTTACTTCAACTGTTTTTTTTTTGTTAAACGCGAACCCCAAATACTACGGCACCCACAATCTACATCTGTAGTGTTACTTTGTAAAATCTCAGCAAGAACATTAAAAGTGAGCTGTCAATCCCTATCACATCATCATCTCACCGTGAAGACTTAGGTGAAGTAAACTGCCATTCCACCTTGATTGGATGGACTGACAGCTCACTTCACGTTCACTTCACCTAAGTTTACACGGTGAGATATTTACAGAACAGCACTGAAAGTTTTATGACAGCTCACTCAAATCAGAATAGACCGGTTTTTGTAAGGTATCATTAAAATAATTTCAGTTGTAAAATTTATTTATTTAAATTATAAAAGTTTCTTACATTTTGATATACCTGTAGTCATATTTAACTTCGTAAATAGTTAAAAAAAAACATGTACTTAAATTGTGTGATGTAGGTACTTATGCTAAGTGAATTGATGATATTAAAAATATATATATTTAAAAGAAATGCCATAATTTGAAACATCTGCCGTTGATATAAAGTTTTTGAAATTTCTTTCTATCTTTCCAAAATTCATTCACTGAGAACTAAGTAGTACTGCTTTTATTGCACGTTACCTTGAAACTACCCTCAAAAGAGTGTAGTTTAAGGTAAAACAGTGTGTTCTTTTGGTAAAACCGATGAAGATGTACTTTCATTCCAAATGACATTTGATGTTGTGATTGCCGCAGGTAAAGAGTTGAACACCTAATTACTTAACCACTTTTGAAAAATAACTTCCTGTAAGTAGGATGAAGAAAAACTATTGACAAATTGAAACGGAATCGTGATTTTCAGCATTGAGAAAGCGATTAAGAAAGAAGAAAACACATTTGTTTTGAAAGCAAATAAAAATACAACAGCCTTCCAAAAAAAAAATTTAAAAAAACACTAGAAGAATAAAATTACTTCAATTTCGGAAGTCGATGTAAGTATTTGTTTGTTTCTTCGTATTTTAACACCGACTTCCGAAATTAAAGTTATTTTATACTTACTTTGTAGTGTTTTTTTTTATTTGGAAGTCTGGTGTATTTTTTTGGAAAAAGTTTAAGTTTGAATTTTTCACTTTTAGGTACCCCACAACCTAACAACACCACTGAAAAGTCACTTGGAAGCAAAATACGCAATTTCTTTTACTTCGATAAAATATTTTTTTCAGCTGTTATGATTCAAAAACCAAACTAGCTAACCGATTTTGAAGAAATTTCTTTGGGACTAATCGGAAAGTACCCTTCTATAAAAAATATTTTTTCAAATCGGTTCATAAATGTCGGAGTTATGATGTTACAAACATTAAAAAAAAATACAACCGAATTGAGAACCTTTTTTGGAGTCGGTTTTTAAACATTATTTTAAATATTTTTTTTATTCATATGCCGTACGTCGTAAACGCTCGAAGCAATTAGGATAAGTAACAAAATAAAACATGTCAGGAAAAAAACTCGCAATAGTTGCACGTCTAAGACAGTTTAACATATTCTCCTTCTCCCATGACAATGTACTGAGGTGGTGCGTGGCCGTGTATGAGAAACGAAGTTGCCAGTATCTTCCCACTCCTGTCCAGCTTGATGCGAGCCTTGCAACCAGAGTCTTTCTTGGAACAGTAGAAGTTTAAGGACAGGTGCTGTTGTGAGTAAGTGTACCCTCGATGCATCAGCAAATGCTTACCCTTTTTCGTTGGTATCATTTTATATGTTTCTGTAAGAGTGATTTATATTTGATTATGAGGTTTTCACGCGATTTTTTTAGGATTTATACCAAACTTGTTACTGTGCCACTGGAGGACTAAGACCTCTTTACATACAGGCTTCGAGCAAGGCTTGCTCAAGGCAGGTAGTCATTTTTAGACTTCCATAATTCCATATTAACATTAATTTCGCATTTATACTTAGCACACTGGAAGACCATGCCCTGATTGGGACATAGGATACTTTTTATCTTTATTATTTACTAACTGTCGTCCGCGGCTCCGCCCGCGTGAATTTCAGAAATTATCCCAAGGGAACTTACTACCGGGATACAAAACTATCCTATATCCTTTCCCGGGACTCAAACAATCTCTATACCAAATTTCATCTAGATCACAAACTTTCGCCTTAATAATATTAGTGTGATGATTAAGTGTGATGTATTATGTTCCCTTGGGATAATTTCCAGCTTATACGTTGGCGAAGTCGCTAGCAGAATCTCTCTCGAAAAATATTATAAATGTGAAAGTTTGTATGTTTGTGCAACGATCAGGCAAAAACGGCTGCAGGGATTTGGATGAAATTTGGCACACATATAGTGCATATCTTGGAATTACACATAGGTTACTTTTTATACATTTTTATGCTAGCGAAACTGCGGTCGAAAGCTAGTCTAGATATAATTCCGGGATGTCCTGCAACGTTGCTTTCACCGACTTCAGTACTGTACAAAATAAACTTGAATAGGAATGGGTAGATAGTCGTGGATTGAAGCAGAAGCCACAACCACTGGCTATCATGATATGGCTTTGCAGGATTGCCTTAAAATAAAGATTTAGGAGACAAACAGTATTCAACTAAAAATATTGCTTTCCACTAACCATGATTCTCGACAGGGCATGTGTCTTCCTGCGTTCTTTGGTTGGTTTCAATTTGTATTTTGTTATATCAGTTTTTCTTCGATGCCATGGAAAATAATTAAAAATAAAAACATGAAGAAATATTAATTTCCAATATATATTCAACTAACATAAAAGTGAATATAAAATGCTTTTAGCTATAAAATTAAAAAAAAAACAAATGGCGATTTGTGTGGTTAAACATTGAACAGTTTTTATTGGTTTAAAAAGTATGCCCATTTTGATTTTTAAACCTATGCCGTTTAACTAAATTAAATCCGGCTTTGTAGTTTCTAGACCGATGTTTCTGTCACGCATGGAGCCTCGTTTTCAAACACGATTTGGAACTTTAACGGCTGCATGGTAGACTTTCCTTGAATAATATATTATTTTTTTACTTACTCCGAGTTTTACAACAAACGGTAAGCGTTCTACCTAAAATCATTCAGAATGGACAATCGATCAGTCGTTAAGAAAGACATATAATTTAATATTGCATTATGATAGAGCCCTTAGTGTAAAAAAATATTTTACCTAACTTATACATATTAATTAGTAATGTTGCCTTCAATATTCTTCAAAACAACAGTAGATTACAATAATTAACGAGAGTACAATATTAATAAGTATTATTTTGAAAAGAAAACTAATCTAACAAAAGACACTGAGCTTATACTGCCTTATTGCGTACAACGTATATGGCGTACAACCACTAAACTAAGATATAAATTGTTATTAGATTAAGAAATTGTTGTACCTTGATGGAAATAAAAATATTAGTATTATTATTTAAAGGCCTAGCAGTTTTTCTAAACATTAACCTCGAAAAATGGTGGTAGATCTGGTTTTCACTTTACCTTCCGTTTATTAATATAATAGCCAACGGGAGTAATGTTTATCCTTAAGTTATCATTTACTATATTCATTATTGTTTCAAAATGTACAATTTCATTAAAACGCCGTTAAATGTAAGTAGAAACGTAGTTAGCTGTAGTAAAAAAAAAACCATAAAAGTCTCACCGTGAAAACTAAGGTGAAATGAGCTGTCAATCCCTAGCATCAGCCGGTCGATTCTGTAAAATCTTCACCGTGAAAAGTTAGGCGAAGTGAAGTGAAGTGAGCTGTCAATCCAACCAGACAGTTCACTTCATGCTCCCTCCATCTAAGTTCACGCTGTGAGAGGTTAACAGAATTGCACTGCAGGTGGAATGATAACTCACTTCACCTAAGTCTTCACGGAGAGTTTTTTATAGAGGTCACCTTTTGTAACAATAATTTATATGGAGAAACCAGAAAATGTTAAATCGATCTCGATATTGCTTTGACTGCAATTCTAATAAAAAAAAATGAAACGTCACTAAGGGTGAGAATACCTGAAACACAGTCAGGTTTACCTAAGACGTGCAAGATCAAGAGACATTTTACCTATATTTATACAATTAATTAAAAACATATTACAACCCAGACAACAAAAGTACTATAAATCATGAAGTTTTAGTTTGGGGTTACTAATCACAGAAGCAGTGGATCACGATACTGATACATCACTCTAAACGCCATCAGTAGGCTACAGTAAGGGTAGGCCAGCCCATATACAATGGCCAAAAAAAAAAATTCGCATCGTCAGTATCGTGATTTCAACCCTGAATAATGTGGTGAATTTTTTTTTTTTTTTTTGGCAGTATGTATGGGTTGGCCTACCCGTACTGTAGCCTACTGCACGCCCATGCTAAACGCCTTTGCACACAGAGGCTAATCATGTCTTTAAAACTCTTTTCCAAACGGCTGAGGCGTTATACTACAAGTCCTATACAACGAAGGACTTTGATCAGTGCTGAATTTAACATAGAGTCCGCTTTGGGTTGAGTGGTAAACCGGTGGTGAGTGATTGTGGTCCATTTTGACACTTGTGATGACGCCGTTGGCATCGAATTTGATGCTTGACTTGCAGCTTTTGTACTTTCTAGAGCAGTAGTACGTGTTCTTAGCTCTATTGTTTTCAGTGTACGTGTACCCGTTGACCATTAACAAGGTTTTTCCACGAACAGTCTGTATGAACTTGTAGTTTGAGACATCTGAAAGTAGCGGTATATTAATATGGGTTTTGCTCTGAAGCATTGTTTTATGTTACAAGCCTTTTCTACATTTAATATTACAATTAAATCTAGTTTTAGACTTTCCATTTATCCAGTTGATGTAGTGTAGGCAGTGGACAAAGATGAATTATTTTGACAAATACTTAAGAAGCACTGAATGGTGATTAAAAAGTTGTGTGGTGATCAGTTGGTGCTATGCTATGGTATAAGCAGTTGATGAGGAAGAATGGAGAAAATCTCGCAAGGAATGTTTTGAGTATGGATGGCTACAATAGTAAGGAAAGACCAACGAAATGATGGATGAACTGCGTTAATAATGGAACGTATTACGTATAGATAGGGGGTGAATACTAAGCTGAAGCAATAGTGCACCTACCCCAAATAAATTGAGATAAGGTCATAGAATGATGGTACACATATTTGTGTTTAATTCGTCGAATTTTAGGTCAATTACCAAAAAATTATCTAGGCCAACGTCACTACTATAAAAAGGTCTAGTATAAAAGATTTGTTTAGAGATAAATACAATCACATGAAATTGTCAGTCGCTGTCTAATAATGAACCATTATGTTTTTTTAAACTTTTATTCTTATTTGCATGTTTGTTTTATTTATCTTTTACTTACGTTAAAAACTTATTGTCATGCTAAAACCGGTGTCTTCTACGAAAGCAACCAAGGCATATAGCGGGTGAACCAGGGCAATCGACACATGTATAAATAGTGTTTGATGCTTTCTTATTATATTGATCGCAAACTTGACACAATCTTTTTTGAATACGTCCACTTTTATTCGGTATAATTCGAGCCAAATGTTTTTTATTCCTCGCTGGTTGATCATCTCTTTTATGGCCATCATTTTCTTTTACTTCACCGGGTGTAGTTTCTTCTTCGTAGGCAGTGGTTTGGTCTTCCTGTGCTTCAGAAAATCTTGACACTGGCTCCGTGTCATCTAGAACAACTTTATTTTAATTTGTGAATATTTAATCATACGTACATCACATCTTAAACATAATAAAAAAAATAATCGCTGATCCCAACTTTATGTGAGCTATTGGATTTTTTGTCTGCGCTAGTGGAAACATATTTGATGTTTTTTCATAGAGGATGTCTGCATCTTATTGAAGTCCTGACCTACTTATAAAACCTCTGAACTACTTAAAAAAACCTACAGATAAGAAATCAAACAATTCAAGAACTTTTCGGCAACTTAAGGTAGAAGGCGCAGAAAAAGACTCCAGTCAATAACGAAATGTTTGTTTATACTAAACCATTATTTAGATAAGTATTTATTACTATTATTCAGGCTGATGATATTCAGTTGCTCATCTAGCCTGAGTCATGCTCGGTATCCTGGTTTCTTCGTGGAACAGACCCCAGTACTGATAGTACCTTGAATGGACTTCGTAAAGGAGTAACCTCCGATGAGGATCAAAATGTTGCCCTTCTGAAACCTTTTGGGTTTGCTCTTGACTCTAGTCTAGGTCATAGATGTCAGAGACAAAGTCGACGATGGAGCGAGCTAACCTCACGAATTCTTACGGGTAATCTGTGTTTTATTTTTAAGTTGTCTTAATCTGACATATATGTCAGACTTTGTAACTTTTAAATGAACTTATTTTAATTTGAAATGTTTACAATGAATGTTAGTGAAAGTTAACCTTACTTTTTTAAAGAAGCTTGAATTAATTGCAGTTTTGATACGTTATAAATGTTAAAAAGAAGTGTTAGGATTTAGTAGTAGGCCATTTCTGCTGCAGACATTAAATGTTGGGAAAAAATTAAAAAAAAGATTGCATACAATTCATACAAACGATTTTATTGTCACTTCATCTCTTTGAGCTATAGGGATCCATTGCTTCTGAAACTGCACAAGGGCAACCGTAGATAAATTATGAAAAAAATAATTCCCTATTAACAACTTAAAAATATGATTCCATATTATCAACTTGGCAAGTTTTTTTCTACAACGTCGATTTTACAATCAATTTAATAAAGAAAAAAAGTTGCCAATTTTATATTATTAAAGCTTATTATAAGTAAGTAATCATACTCGAAGTTGTAAATGTTTAAAAAAAGTACCTTTATTATGTAATAAAAAAAATACATAATATTCTATGTGTACTGATGACATAAATGTCTAAAAAAATCATAAAAAAATCCATAATTTGAGACAGCAGCCGTTGATATTAAGTTTTATTAAACATTCATTCATTGAGAATTACGTAAGTGTAAAAATTAATACTATTATTGCACATTAAATTGAAGCGATAAAACGGACCTACACTTTACAATACTAGTTTTGGGTAAATCAGTAAGTTCTTCTACTAAAATCGATGACGAAGTATTTCATTTCAAATGACATGTCATGTTGTCATTTCCGTAGGTACCTATAGTCGAACATTAATTGCTTCACCATCGTAAAAAACAACATCCTATACAACGTGTAACCGGTGTAACAAAATAAACGCAATACCTCTTAAGGGGTTATTGTACTCATCATTATGAACAACTTTTACCATGAGACCAACACTGAAATCGTGAAAAAAAATGGACTCCCCCATACATTTCCGTGCGCATAACTCGACTAAATGTACTGAACAGCTGATTCTTTTTTCGCGATTTTGTGGTTGGTCCCATAGTTGTTTATAATGATAAGTACAATGTCCCCTTAAGAGGTATTGCGTTTATTCTGTTACACGTTGTATAAAACTACACATTGATCTTAAAAGCAAAACTTACATTATCATTTGATCACAAGAAGTGGCATTCGTCATAAGGCCAAGTTGCATTACATATATTTCGGGCTACCGAGGTATAACGTGATCAAACGCTCGAGCGTGCCCGCAATGTAAATAAACTTGGATGCATGTGGAAACGCGGCCTAGGACGATAAAGCAGCTTGTGAAAAAAGCACACCATAGTAGCATATCTAAGACAGTTTGACATATTCTCCTTCTCCTATAACCATGTACTGAGGTGGTGCGTGGCCGTGTATGGGAAGCGAAGTTGCCAGTATCATCCCACTCTTGTCCAGCTTGATGCGAGCCTTGCAACCTGAGTCTTTCTTGGAACAGTAGAAGTTTTGGGACTGGTGCAGTTGTGAGTAAGTGTACCCTCGATACATCAGCAAATGCTTACCCCTTTTCGTTGGTATCATTTTATATGTTTCTGTAAGAGTGATTTATATCTGATTATGAGGTTTTCACGTGATGTTTTTAGGATTTATACCAACCTGTTACTATGCCACTGAAGGGCTAAGACCTCTTTTCATATAGAAAAGGTTCGAGCATTAAAAACCACGCTTGCTCAAAGTGGGTTGGCAATTTCAGATATACATTTACCCATACTTACATAATTATATATAAGTGTGAAAGTTACTGTGTCTGCCTATCTGTTACAATTTGTTGTCTAACGGCCGGTTTCAATAACGTATCTACCTTTAACCAACTGTCAAATTAGCTACCAATAGTAGCTGAAACGTCATGTTTGAAAGGCAAATATGACGTTTCAGCTACTGTTGGTAGCTAATTTGACAGTTAGTTGGAGGTAGATACGATATTGAGACCAGCCGTTAACGGATTTAGATTAAACTTAGCGCACAGGCAGACCATGTCCTTTGGATTACTTTTTTCTTTTTTCAAGCGGGTGAAACCGCTGCCATAAGCTACGCTACCAGTAAGTCCATGTTCCCTTACGATGTTCTTCTCCACTGATGTCAGTGATGTACAAAATCAACATAGAAAGCTATGACTTCAAAAATTTACGTTGATACTTGCCGAATTTGAAACCACAACCGAATGGTACTCGTAAGGGAGAAGAGAGCCTGCCAGGGTTGCGGAATTTGTTCGAAAGAGTCACCGCGGCCCTGGAACGCAAAGGGCTTTAGAAGAAACACGGATGGGTTTTAGTCAGTAAGAGTCTGACTCGCCCTCCCGCTCCACCCAGAGCGGAAGATGTCATTTGATGATTTCCTATCCTTAAAAAAAAATAAAGGTAGAAGAGAGAAAAAAAAGGAAGAAGAGACCATAGGCACTGGACTTACACAACATGGTTTTCCAGGATTGCCTTGGAGAAAATTTTTGAAGATAAACAGTAATAAACAAACAAAAAACTTCCAACCAAACAAATAATACATGGCAACACCATGATCACCGACAACAACTTTTATTTTTCCATTAGGTAATTTTGTAAGGTTTTTCAAACAAGCATAGTCTTTGTGTCTCCTTTTCTTGGTTTCAATTTGTATTCTGTAAAATCAGATTTTATTACTACATTTTATTCTTGAAAATGTTATGGTATCAATAAGTATTTTAAACGATTGACCTCATGATTTTCGATTGAATAAACGTTATATCCATGAACGTTATACGAAATAAGTTTTAGAGTTCTTTCTAAAGAAATTATATCAACAGTTGGTATATCTCACGTTTATTTGGAAAAAAATAAATAACTTTATGTGAAATGAGACGCACCCGAATAGACCGGCTGATAAGTTATATGTACGTGAGACGTGCAAGATCAAATGACATTTTAGTTTATGTTATAGTAATTACGAAATCGACTATATTTATACGTGGCCGCTCCACGTAAAATACTGGTATTCAGCTGAATCCGGTTTGACTGGTAGCCGACCCCAATATAGTTGGGAAAAGGCTAGGCAGATGATCCCTCCCCGACCTTTGATTACCAAGCCAGCCCGCGTCGCTGAGCCAGTAGTTTTAAATCCCCAAAATAATAATGATATGATGGGTCATATCATTATTTATATGATATTATNATTTAAGGCCACAGCCAGGGCTTACAAACTAGCTAAATTATACTAAATGACCGCTCGCTAGGGCATCCCCTGCGGGATACGGACCTCGGCTTAGCGGCGTCATTTCGGGAGGACAGCAAGGGGCAGGCTGGGGCCTGCCCCTTGCTGTCCTCCCGAAATGACGCCGCTAAGCCGAGGTCCGTATCCCGCAGGGGATGCCCTAGCGAGCGGTCATTTAGTATAATTTAGCTAGTTTGTAAGCCCTGGCTGTGGCCTTAAATTCATTTGAGGCCACCACAGGATAGTCCGGTTAAGCAGTAACCAGCCTTAGTGTGCTGAACTGAGATTGGTCCCCGTCCAAAAAAAAAAAGGCAGATGATGATGACCTATTTATAAAAACCCAGATAACGAAAATTATACTGAAAGTTCGGGGCCAGTCTGATATCACTGGATCATAATATTGCTTTATTACTCTGAAACGCCTTTTACACACAGCTAATCATGTCTTTAAAATTATTTTTTAAATCGCCTAGGCAGTCTACTATAACTATACAACGAAGGATCCTGATCAGGGCTGAATTTAACGTAGCGTCCGCTTGGGGTTGAGTGGAAGACCGGTGGTGAGTGATTGTGGACCATTTTGTCACTTGTGATGACGCCTTTGGTATCAAATTTAATGCGTGACTTGCAGCTTTTGTACCTTGCAGAGCAGACGTAGGTGTTCTCAGCTCTTTTGTATTCAGTGTACGTGTACCCGTTGACCATTAACAAGGTATTTCCACGAAGAGTCTGTATGAACTTGTAGTTTGAGACATCTGAAAGCAGCGGAATATTAATATGTGTTTTGCTCTGAAGCATTGTTTTATGTAACAAGCTCCTGCTACAATGAATAATACGATGAAATCTGGCTTAACTTCTTTCTTTTTTTCCTTTCCATTTTTTTTCGTTGATGTGGTACTATATGTAGTGGACAAGGATTATTTTTTATTTTTTTCTCTTTATGAAAAACGTTGCGCCACACTAGGAATTTCTCCTGTATCGTGGGTGCGTTTACAAACATACAAACTCACATACACAAACAGCCAGACCCGGAACAACTATCTGTAGGCCATACAAATATTTGTTCCGTGCGGGAATCGAACCCGCGACACGCAGCGCAGCAGTCAATCGCTCAACCACTGCGCCAACCGTGTCGTCTAATGTTTTAACAAAGACATGGTAAGAAAAACTAAGATTAAATAAGAGAAACTGAACGGTATCTGAAAGGTTGTATGACAGGTAATCAGTTTCTATGGTCCGGTTAGATGATGAAGAAAAGAAAATCTCGTAAGGCAAGTTGTGAGTATTAATGTGGATGGCAATAAGAGTAAATAAGAGAAACGTTTGATGAACTATGTAAAAGATGACATTTCTTAAAAGGACGCGACTACTGATGACGACTAACAACCGGTCTCAATAACGTCTCTCTTCTATCTACAATCTGCCTTTAAAAAAACTGTCAAATTAGCTACCATGAAACGTCATGTTTGAAAGACAAACATGGCGTTTCAGTAGCTGAAGGGTATGAAAGATTATGGAATAATGCGCTAACCCAAACTAATTGAGAAGTCAAGCGAATTAATTATACAAATATATTGTACAGCATTATATTGCGCAGTTTACATCTTAGGGTCAGCTTGCTGCGTGCGTTCAGCATGGAATGGAGCCTACCGAGAACGAAAGCGGCACGTGAACGTACCGTCTTTAATGCTCACCGAACGTAAGGTGTCGGTCGAGGATCACGCCCAGATATCTGACTTGCTTCTCCCAAGGGATCGGCTCACCAAACATGGTGATCGGGCTGGGGCAAGGGATTGACAGCTCACTTTACTTATTTAATTTAAACTTTATGTACAATAGTGGTACATGGGCGGGCTTAATTTTATCACGGTGAGATTGTTCCAGAATAGCACTACTGACGGTAAGGTTTGACAGCTCGCTTCACTTAAGATTTCTCGGTGTTACAGAATAGACCGGCTGTATAATTTATGAGAATAAAAGAGCTAGCCCAGATCATTCCTGAAAAGTAACTCTGTCTCTGCCCTCTGCAGATAGTATAAAAACACAATTCAAGGTTTAGTATTTTTCTTTTTCATTTATGATTCTAATTCATTTATAATCTTATAATTCCAATATAATTTAGATCATATTTTAAATATTCTCATATTTAAAATATGATCTCATATTTGTTCACAAAATATTGACATGGTTCGCCGATCGATAAAAAATATTTTCTCATTAATTTTTTTTTTTTAAAGCACTAACAATTACATACACTTACATCAAGTTTTTATACAAGCTTTCACAAAATATATACACGTCACAATTTTTAAAACAATTAAGGAACCTCTTAATTTTATTAATGAGAGACCCATCCTATTTTGACACTTTGAAGTATCGCCCACCGTCGACTAGCCGGTATATAGGGGGTGGATGATTGTGATTCTCTGTTACATAAAGAATTTCTCCTTCCTTATTCACTCGGACCCTACTTTTACAATTGTTCGATTTCTTTGAGCAATAGTAGGAATTCTTTAACCGGTTTTTTCGCGAAAATGTGTACCCATCCACCATCAATAGCTTAGTTCCTCTCAAAGTTTCTATGTATTTACCTGAAAAAGAAAATAACGTTAATACCTTCCCTTTCTTTTTTCTTTCAACAAGGAATAAATTGATTAATAATGTAAAGAGTAAAATACATTTGACCTAATTTTTATTAATTGATTTTATAAAGTAAAAAATCCAAAAACACAATTCAAAGACATAATATGATCCAGAAATATGTAAGTAGGTATAACTGCTGTGCAAGTTACATCAGATTCATCATCATCATCATCATCATATCAGCCGAAAGACGTCCACTGCTGGACATAGGCCTCCCCCTAGTGTCGCCACAACAACCGGTCCTGTGCGTCTCGCATCCATCGGCTACCCGCAAACCCTCACCAGGTCATCGGTCCACCTTAGACCTTATCAGATTATTATTAAAAAAAATTGCTGTCTTTGATACAGTAGTTTAGTGTAGAAAATGTGAAACTGATCGGTGGTGCAATTCTGTAAAAATCTCTGCTTGACGTGAGCTGCTATCCATAGCTTCAGGTGGATTGACAGTTTATTTCACGCTGACTTCGCCTAGGTTTCAGCTTGGCTAGAAATCGGCGACCGCGACATATTAAAAGATTAGACAAGCTAGTAAAGATCTTTTTCGTCTTGGCCGTATACCTTTTACAATTTTTAAAATGCACATTCTGTAAAAGATCGCATTTAGTGATAAGACCGCCCATATTTTTAAGCTCCTTATGCAATTTTTGTATGGTTTACAATAAATATTACTTCTATTCCATTCTCCAAATGGCACAAAGGACAGTAAATAATACAGGCCATAACTGTAAGGCACCGCGCAAACGGGCCACCGGCCACAGCCACCGGTGGCTAGCGACAAGCTGTTTACATGATTTTTAACTCGTTTTGTATGGATTCGCTGCACGCGTGTAGCGATTGGCGTCGTCGCGACTCAGACATGACACCAAAGGACGTGGCGCACGACAGCCACCGGTGGCTGTGGTCGGTGGCCCGGTTGCGCGGAGCCTTACACACGGTAGATTTTAGATGTCTTTCAATAAAAGTGGATTAATTTGGCTGAATCGTGTTTTATTGGCTAAACGTAACCGAATGTTCCTTATTATCTAAATGGAATGCTAAAGTACTAAACCATAATTTATACAAAAGAGAGTTTATATATAGATACTTACCTAGATAATATTATGAGGTAGATTAATTAATTAAAATTGGTCAAAAAGACCACTCGTCACTAAAATTGTGACATTTTTCATATCTACTTAATACTATGTATTGTTATTGGTAGAATTACTTGATTAATGGACTAAATTATACTAGATTTTTCACCAAAGCCAAAGTCAAACATGTCTGATCTAATTATGTACCCAAAATCCTTGCATTATGTCATGAACGATCGTGTTAAATACAAATAAACAACATTGCTTGGTACCAATGAAATGATTTTTTCTACTTTAAAACATTTTTTTATTTTATTTTGAGAATTAATGTTTTCAAGTATTGCCTATGGCAACGCTACGTGGCTTTCAGATTCGTGAACGGATTACACTCTGGCGCAGTTACTCATTTTTTTCCAATTGTTATTCAACTTACAATGTTTTTAGTCTGTTTAGGTCAAATTATACAAGTTAAATTAGACCACTCCTTCTTTTCCTACAGATTTGACATTTTACATCCACGTTGACATTTTTTTATTTTATTTTATTAACTACTAGTGGCCCGCCCGGATTCACCCGGATGTTGATTGACAAAATTCGCTTTCATAAGAACCTTCTCCTAACAATAACAAACACAACAAAAAAAGAATTAGCGAAATTCATCCAGCCATTCTCAAGTTTTGCGCTTAGCAACACATTTAGCGATTCATTTTTATTTATATAGATAGATGATCTGATTCTCTATCTAGGGTTGTCTTCAGACAAAGCAACTCATCAATGGTCAACAGTACAGACACGAAATTTTATATACATGTAGGCTACTCAAAATAACCAACTATGACCTGATTCTCCATCTAGGATGGGCTCCAGACCAAGCAACTTCTCAACATCAATATTGGCTTCAGACGAAGAACTCTTCAACGATCAACAGAACAGACACGAAATCTTTCTTGTTCTTTGTTTTGTTTACTTGTTCTTTTGTTTTTTCTTTGTTCAAGCTACTCGAACGTATTCTCCGTTCGTCAATTGCATGTATTTAGGCGGTTGATGAGTATGCTCGGTAATCGCAGTTTTGATGGTCCCCGATTTATTCAGTTTTATGGTGGCTTTGCATCCCGTGCCTCTCTTCGAACAATAGTACGTAGTACTGTGGTGGTCTTGTGAATATGTATAGTCGTGCAACATTAGTAGATATTTGCCCTTCTGAGTGGGAATGAACTTATAACCTGTAAAAGAGAGGAATTTTGTAAATGTAAAAAAGTGTTATATGGTTGCAGGACTTTTTGGCTTCAGGCTTTGGCCGGATGGGTTGGTAGAACTGCGATGCGATTTTAAAAGTAGGTACAGTCAACAAAGCTATTTGGTAAGCAGGCAGCTAACTTGCAACTAGTTTTAATCAATGTTGTGAGTGTGCTGAGTACAAAATTATTGTACCATACACTCGTAAGTATGTCATACACTTTAAAAGTTACAAAACACACATTGAAATACATTTTGGCATTGTAGTAGAAAAAAAAATATTTTTGCCTGTGTACCACATAGCTCTCTTTACCTGTACCAAAAGGTTTATTCATTGAAGGTTCCTGACGATGAGATAGTCCAACAACAAACACTTTAAAAAAAAAATGTTTCAAACGGATTTATTATTACCCATATAACAATTATGATGTAAAGTTGGTGTCGCAATGTTGTCACGCTTCCGCGGCGTAACTTGATCATTTATTTGGCAATATTATCAAGGGTCAAACCTCTTTAGTGGGCATAAGTTCTTGGCACTGGGAAGGGAAATACAAATTGATTGGATTCTAATAACTTATATTTAAAGCATACACGTCGTAGCCCCTAGTCACCAGAACAGTTCTAATAAAGCAGTAACTGAATAATACAACAAACACTTCAAATTATTTATCATATATACACACACATACTGTCAGTATATAATACGTCCACTCCTGAATATAGGCCTTCAAGCGTCGTCAAATCATTTGCTATTCATTAGGTCTTCTTCCACTTTTCCTGTCGATTGTGACTCTTAAACAATTTGTGCCCAGTAGGCCACGTTTATAGCGACGTCACTGGCAGTCATTAGGCCCTCAATGGTACAGATCGTAAGGCTAAAAGTGGTGTTTTGAACAAGTCTTGAATCGATCTCAAAGTTTAATAAACTCTCCTGAAGCAGTTTTTAAATACCACGGCGGTTCGTGGCAGTGTTCACCGTTGACTTTGACGACTTTTCCAAACTTGTCAAGTCTCACCGAGGCTTTACATCCAGTTGCTCTTTTCGAACAGTAGTAAGTGTAACCGGAATTGTTTTGCGAATACGTAAACTTGTTCAACATAAGTAGGCACTTGCCCTTTGGATTAGGAACCCACTCATATTCGAGTCCTGTAAAAGTGAGGAGATAAAAATGATTTTGTATGTGGACCTCCCATGTTTGCCTCTAGTCGAGGCAAGAATGGTTTTGGTTTTTAATTATATCCTCTTATATAGTCCTCCTGACCGATTTCGGCCATGGCGGACAATCTCAACGGAGACTAGCCATCGGCGAGGGGCATATTATAATGCACAAGTGTGTGCGCAAACACAGGTACACTCTCTCTTCCATCACTCTCATATTCCCATGGGACGGCAACGCGACACGACCGGACAGAGATCTGGCGCAGGACCAACGGCTTAACGTGCTTTCCGAGGCACGGGGGTGTCACATCACCAACTTCCAAACTCCGGACTAGAACTGAGAAATTCCTATTGGAAATACCCAATAACACTTTTTGCCCGACCTGAGACTCGAACCCAGGACTCCACGATCGGCAGTTGCCTCTTACTAACATTATGGTACCATCTTTAACCCTCAGAGTCTAATGTTCAATTTAAGTAAACACAATAAAAATTATCAAATGTTTTATTACATTTTTAAAAACCTAGCTAATTAAATAAAAAAAAAAAACATGATATACTTAGAAAGAAAAGAAAAAAGAAAATAAAAGAAAGAGATCTTAATCTTTTGAATCTTGTTGTTGAGCTCAAATTTACAATTTTACAGACTTAGACAGTAGTAGTGAGTCTATTACGTGTTATTGAGTCACAGCTCAACGTAAATTCATTATATTTCTTTGGTCAAAATTATTGGCAGATATTAGTTTCTCGCAGAGTTTATAAAGTTTTTCAACCTATATTGTCTCTGCTCGGCAGGCATTTTTGGAATAGCTTTCCACTCGTTCAAGTGTATTCTGCCTTCTGCCTTCTCCGACTCTAATTATGATGACTATTAAAGTTTAATATATACCCCATTAGGCATTTTCCTGTAGCTTGGCGGCTCATGCAAGTGTACGCCTCTGACTTTGTCAACCTTTCCGTGGTTATCAAGTTTCACCATAACATTACATCCCCTCATTCTTCTAGAACAGTAATAGGTGTTGCTTAAACGGTGTTGCGAGTACGTATATTTGTTCAGCATCAATAAATGTTTGCCCTTTGGAGTAGGAATCCATGCAAATTCAAAACCTGGAAAAGTGCAAAGATTAACATGACTGTGACGTCTACTAAGTTACACAGAATTTTGATCTTGCAAGGATTACAAGATTCAATTTCAATCGACATTTCAGGTCAAGATTGGTTTATGAATTTGTGTCCTTATTCCGCAAAAATTTTAATCGCTACTTCGGTACTGTCATTGATCCCGTCGCAAGCCATAGACAAATATTAATTTAGTGAAATTCAATGATGTAAGTATATCTTAAGATTTGTAAAGCAGACGTGTTGTTGTTTCTGGTAAGCAAAGGTTGTTCAAGATTCCAGTATATGAAAGAATAAGAATTATTTCAAATAATTTATTAAAACCTTCAAAACGTTGTTGAGTCATAATATTAGCATATATTTCTAGTATTATTAATAGAGATTCTTAAGAGCGTTCACACTGGAGTAAAAATTGATAATTTCAGACGGACAATATAACGATGTGTAAATTCGTAGATAAGATATTGACGTCAAATTATTGGGAATTTCATAATCTAGTGCATGACTGAAAATTACATACAAATGTTCGTATAGTTTTCTCATTAGAACAGTTTTCATTCAAGCCTTTTTTAAACTACCGGTCCACGGTCTACGCAGATGCTAGATAATAGTACAACCATATACGACAAACTTATAAAAATATAACTATTTAACAACAATAACATTAAGTAGTGCATGTCTGAAAAAAAAAACATCGTTAAGTACTGAAAAAAAAAATACTCAAAAATTTAATTTTTATTCACATTTCGAGTTTTTAAACGCTTAGAGTAAAATCTGAGGTATTTTTTTTTTTTAGATCTAGTCAATGAAGACATTTACGTTATAAAACATGGTAATTTTTTTTTAATAACTTATTTATATTTTACTGTCTATGAATTATTTAAAATAACATTATTTTCTTTAAAACGTGTAACAGAATAAACCAACCACGAAATCGCGAAAAAAATAAAATTTTCGAGTTATGCGCACAGATATGTATGGGGGAACCGATTTTTTTTTCGCGATTTCAGTGTTGGTCCCATAGTGAAAGTTGTTCCTAATTATGTGTACAATGAGCCCTTAAGAGGTATTGCGTGTATTCTGTTACACGTTTCATAATCGGCGCGGAATCGCACCAGGCTCAGAGCCGGCCGAGGTCGGGCGAGGCGTACAAATAATGCAGTTTCCCGATAGTTCCATTGGTACGGAAAAAGTCAAAGTTTTACATAGTCTCCAGAAGCCGTTTTCATGTAACTCGGTGGTTCATGCAGGTGTTCACCTCTAAGCTTCTCGATATTTCCATCCTTGTCAAGTTTCACTGAAGCTCTGCATCCCTTCAGTTTACTCGAACAGTAATAGAGATTGCTTGAATGGTCTTGCGAATATGTAAATTTGTTCAACATCAATAAATATTTGCCCCTTGCGGTAGGAATCCACTCATATCCATGTCCTGTACCAAGAAAATAAATGTTACTCATAAAATAAGACATACCATGCTGCAGGTACCTTTTCGCATGAAGGGTAATATATGAAGGGTTATGTAAGGGTATGAAGGGTAAAGGTTCCAGTCGTGATTACGTCAAGTCTTTATTATTTGTGTCCTTTACACCAGTCATTTCCAAAATGGTCTACCCAAGGGTCTATAAAGGCTGCAGAATTTGTTCGAAAGAGTCACCGCAGCCTGGAACGCAAAGGGCTTAAGAAGGAACACGGATGGGTTTCAGTCAGTAAGAGTCTGATACGCCCTTCCACTCCACCCAGAGCGGAAGCAGACATTTGATGATTTCCCATCCTTAAAAAAAAGGTCTATAATTTTACATCTAAATATGCAAGGGACATAATATTTCATTCAAACATTAAATTAACGTGGGTGAGCACTATCAATAAAGGTGAGATGCGGATTTAAACGTGAAGAGTTAGACTCCAATCGAGATGAATTTGTGTCCTTATTCCGCAAAATCTTCATTCGCTACCACAGTCCCTCCATAAGCCATACACGAATGTTAGTTTAGGGAAGTCTAAAGGTACGAGTTCGTAGCCGACCGGAGACAGCAGCAGAAGACAACGTGCCGCTGCGTCACTACTGGTTTCTATGTACTCTTTCTCTCTTTCTACATACCTTTGAAATATGGTTTGTAGCTAGCGACACGTCGTCCGACTATACGTCTTTCTTCCGCAGACTACGTGTCGCCCGATCACGGATCAGTAGTGCCACCGCCGCTCGAGCGACGACACGTAAAATCTTTAGCAAAAACAGACGTTTTCCATTTCCGAGGAAGAAAAATTTATAAACCAGATGGCCCAATATCCTGCACTGTACGTGCATTGGACGTGTGGCTCGTCGTTTTTTCTCTCTATACTTGTATAATAAAAACAAGTCATCGTCGTCTTTTTCCTCTTCTAACAAAAGATACAAAAGTAAATCGCGATCGCTAATCCCAAACAGGTCAGACATCTTGTCTCACGGAACGTTCAGATCTAACTGGAATACGGCGCTGTCGTCTGCTGCAGCAATCTGCGGTTGGGTCCGGAATCATGACCGCAGCGACGTGTCGCAACGACACGTTGTCGTCTGCTGTCTGCGGTCTGCGGTCGGCTACGAACTCGTACCTTTATGATATATATTACGATTTATCAAACATACGCGTTTTAGTTTCTGGTGATCAAAAGTTTTTCAACATCCTAATTAATGATACAATAACAACGACTTCCAATAATTTATTTAACCTTCAATCATTTCACAATATCAAATCGATTCACAATATTTAAGTACACACACACACACAAAGAAAATACTTTTTCTTTAATAACATTATATAAAGATCATCGTTTCTCGATGGTTCCATTAATGTGGAAAAGTTAAAGTTTTACATAGTCTCCAGAAGGTTTTTTCAAATAGCGAGGCGGTTCATGCAAGTGTTCACCTCTAAGTTTCATGATACTTCCATCCTTGTCAAGTTTCACTGACGCTCTGCATCCCATCTTCACTTTACTCGAACAGTAATAGAGATTGCTTGAATGGTCTTGCGAATATGTAAATTTGTTTAACATCAATAAATGTTTCCCCCTTGCGGTAGGAATCCACTCATACGTCATGCAGTCATAAGCATGTCCTGTAAATGTACCAAGAAAATAAATTTTACTCATACTATAACACAAAGGTAACATGCTGCAAGTTTGTCGTGCGTTTGTCGCATGCATAATTATATAATAGTAAATGCTCCAGAAGATTTTAGGTCAGGATTGGTCTTTATTATTACTAAGTGATGATATCCGCAAGACAATCAAGATAACCGACATAGCCCGAAGGATCGCGAAACTGAAGTGGCAGTGGGCAAAGCACATTGCTCGCAGAACAGATGGTCGATGGGGCCGAAAAGTTCTGGAGTAGCGACTGTGTACCGGAAGATGTAGCGTTGGAAGGCCTCCCACAAGGTGGACCGTTGACCTGGTGACGGTCGCGGGCAGCCGATGGATGCGAAACGCACAAGACCAGTTGTTGTGGCGACACTTGGGGGAGGCCTATGTCCAGCAGTGGATGTCTTTCGGCTGTGATGATTACTTAATATCCTTTACACCAGTCATTTCCAAAATGGTCTACTTCCAAGGGTATTTACAGATATCCTGCCAGGGTTGCGAAATTGCTCGAAAGTTTTACCGCGGCCCTGGAACGTGAGGGGATTTGAAGGTTAACGGGTGGGTTTTAGTCAGTAAGAGTCTGACACTCCCACTCCGGCCAGACCAGGAGAAGTGATTTGATGATTCTCCATCCAGAAAAAGAAACATATTTTTTTCATTATTTCGGTAAATAAAACATTCAAAATAATTCTATAATTTATATATTTCAATATCAGATAAGAGTTGAGGGAAGATACATAAATTTTCATATAGACAGCAGTTGTGAATTTATTAGTTTATACATACACCTATGTACCTACTAAAAAATTATAGTATAAAATAAAAAAAAGTGATAGGGAATCTTAAAAAGTTATAGATTATACATAGATTTCGGAAGTAAAAAAAAAGGTGTGTATCAAAAGTCAAAAGTCAAAGCATTTATTTCAAATAAACCATTATCAGGTACTTTTGAATTGTCAAAGTCAGTCCGTCAAAAACATGAAGCTATTTGCTGACGTTGGACGGTGTTCGTCTTAAAGTTTGATGTATTCTCCAGAAGCCGTTTTCAGGTAGGATGGCGGTTCGTGCGAGTGTCCACCTCTAACTATTTGCACATTTCCACAAGAATGAAGTTTCACCATAGCTTTACATCCCTTCATTTTGCTCGAACAGTAAAAGTTGTTGCTTGAGAGGTGTTGCGAATATGTGTACTTGTTCAACATTAATAAATTTTTGCCCTTCATGGTAGGAATCCACTCGTATTGAAATTCTACAATTGTAAAGACAAGTTAAATATAGCTTAAAATGTAAAGACTTATTTATCTATACTTCTATACTAATATAAAAAGAGGAAAAAGATTTGTCTTTTTTGTATGTAACGAATAAACTTAAAAACTACTGGACATATTTGAAAAATTCTTTCAGCAATGATTAGCTTATCAGCGAGTAACATAGGCTATATTTTATCCCCGTACTCCCACGGGAACGGGAACTACGCGGATGAAACCGCGTGACGTCCGCTAGTTCAAAATAAAGATAAATTTATCATAAAACCATCAGAATTTTGTTGTTGAGCTATAATTTATAAATAACACCGAAGACGTTCGGTAACCACAGTATTGAGCTTATAATTTTTGAGTCACATCACAACTCAAAGTATATGTCGGCTATATTTTTAGGACCATTCAAAAAAAAAATTGTATTTGATTAATTTATTTATTGACAATATCCACATACCATTTTATATTTAAAATATTTATTTCTCAATGATTTAGTTGATAGGGATAAAGTTAAAATTTAACATAGTCTCCATTATTCGTTTTCAAGTACCGCGGCGGATCGTGCACGTGCATGTCTCTGAATTTTTCCACATTTCCAAGCTTGTCAAGTTTCACCATAGCTTTGCATCCTTTCATCTTGCTCGAACAGTAGTAACTGTTGGTTGAATGGTGTTGCGAAAAGGTATACTTGTTCAGCATTAATAAATTTCTGCCCTTATTGGTAGGAATCCACTCGTATTGAAGTCCTGTTATAGTAAGGAGATAAATTGCATATTATTTTATAGGTATCTTAGAAAATATCAAGACATTTTTATACATGAAGCTTAATTTCAGCAGTATATAGTCAAATCAAATTGTCCGTTTATGGCTGTGGGCAGCCATAATACGCACAATTTAATCGCTTGCTATACCGACTTCTTTGGTAGTCTAGCGTATCGCATTGGCGATAAGGTTCTTCTTAATCATTTAATGCATAATAAGTAATATCCTGGTAGTATAGAAGTATAGTAGTAACAACTTTTGGGTACAGATGTGAGTGGCCCTGTTCTTACGGTTAACATGCACAAATCGCTCATCGTGTAGCTCACTCCTTCATGAAGGAGCTCAACGACCCGACCAACATGTTCAATAGTGTGGAAATAAAAATAAAATTGTCAATGTGATTGTGTACTTATCATCAGTACATATTTAATAAAAATGAAAAACAGTTGATATCATTTAAAGAGAATATTTAATTGAATCTCTAAACATGGTAAAAAAATTACGATGGAACATAAATTTGTGTATCAATAAAGTACCATTGATGACTCTAAAGAAAACGACCAATAAATTTTTAATAACATTTAAATATCCGATTCTTTTTTTACTAATGATATTCACGCGCTTGACTATTTTACCTCAACTCACCTGATGGTAAGCGATGATGTGGTCGAAGATTTACATTTTAGGAAAACAAAATGGGATATATTTAGTGTCCGTTTATTTTAATAGAATCAATGCTCCGTATGTAAGGGATTTTACAATCGAATTTCTAAAAATGATACGTACTATAATAACACAACACGAAGCAGCAGAATTTGAATAAGCAGATTGATTAGGAAGAGACAATTACATTGTGTGAGAAATGAAATCAAAATAATTAGTAGTAACATCATCCATTTTCAATCTTTATATTTACATGCATAATATTTGAAATCTGGCATTTAAGAATATGTTAAAGTTTACCACCTAAGTACCAAATTTAAATAAATACAATTTTATACGCTCGATAAAAGTTAATAAAAACATGAAAATAAATTAACCTCAATTTTGTTTTTCTTTGGTATAACGTACATGCAGAATTACAATCAATAATATCTGTCCAGAGTACATACTACTCGCAGGGCATAAGCAAATTATGCAATAAATTAGTATTTTCACACTATATGATAAAAACCAGAAGATGTCTTGAAATAGTGAGGGGGAGGGTGAGTATGAATGTAGTAGCCACTCATGATATTCCCTTCATCACTCAGCTTGACTCTAGCCTGACAATTATGAACAGATTGTTTTTTCGAACAATAGTACAGAGTTCTTCGACTCTTTCGAGAGTATGTGTAGCCGTTTAGCAGTAACAAACAATTGCCTCTACCACGGTCAGTTGGTATGAGTTTGTACGTTAACTCTGAAAAAGATCGAAATAAGCAACAATTAACACAAACATTAAAATTATATGACGTTAAATAGAGCAAAGTTTAGTAGGACTAATAAACTGAGCATAAATTAGGCATGATTTTCTCTTAGGGAATAAAATGGCTTAAGCGATTCGGTTAACAAGATAAAAAGTGACTTTTAAAAATCTTTTTAAGGTTTCGTCTGCAAAAAACGGAACCCTCATAGGCCCGTCTGTCTGTCCGCCTGTCACAGTCAATTTTCTCCAAACGTACTGGACCGATTCTGTTGAAATTTGGTACACCTTTGTGACCCAAACACGGACGGTTTACGTAAATAATAAATTCTGAGTATGGAGGTTACTTTTAATAAAAATAATAGAATCTCGCGTTGGTTCACACCCGTGAGATTCTAGAGAACTCTAGGTAACCTAAGAACTTTAAGTTTAAACCCAAAATAATTATAATAAACAAATTTATTTCAAGAATAGGTCCATATTTTGTATTATTTTAGTTAAATAGCTTCTAGTATACTGTTTTAAAAGGATAAGCTATAGTCTTAATATCCCAAAGGTTGACTGGTAGAGAATGCCTTGATGCATTAAGTCCGCCCATGTACCACTATTGTACATAAAGTTTAAATAAATAAATAAGCTGCAGGAGAATCCAGCGTTTTTCGTGTATTGGATGATATAGTGAGATATTTGAACATGCTGAATTTCATTCGCAAAGATTCTACTCGCGGCAAGTCATCTTGGGCGGCAGCGAGAAGCGTGCCACACCAAACGAGTATTCGCCCCGTCATTTCGAGACTTTAGAGTATTTGCCCCATGAATCCGAGGATTTCGATTGCCCTGAGTTTTTGAGGTTATTTTCGAAAAAAGTAACACACAATTTTTTTATTTTATTACCTATATACATGGGTATTCTACTAGCAATATACATAAAAATGGTGACTATGCATACTAGGCTATGTACAAATAATTTAAATTAAAAATATAATATAATTTTTCAGATAAAACAAAGGATAAAGCAAAGGATAAAAATACATGGAAATACAGTCTCGAAAAATCAATTATTGAATTAATAGCTGTTGGAAATCTCAGTCGGACAGCGTGCACCTCAGAAGGAGAGCATGTTTTTATTATGAAATATTAACATAAACACCCTGAGCTGTCTTATACAACTTAGGAGGAGGATGCGTGTGGGTGTAGTCACCGCCCAATGTACTGCCATCAGGACCCAGCTTTACTTTAGCACGACAGTTGAAAGTTGACTTCCTCTTTGAACAATAGAAGCGATTGCTTTGATTGTCTCGAGAGAACGTGTAGCCGTTCAGCAGTAACAAACTATTGCCTCGATTGGTCTCTATTAATTCGTATTTCATCTCTGAAAAATAAGCAAAGGTTATACTTTTTCAATTAACATACGCCCCGTGTGTCCGAGGTTTTCGCGTATTCGCCCCGTGTCCAAAGCTGTCATATTTTTGCACCGAGTGACCGAGGATATCGAGTATTCGCCCTGTGTTACTGAGGATTTAGAAATGTAACATACACATTTGTTTATTTTAAAATCTTTATTACGAGTATGTAGGTATTTACTAGCAGTCGACATCAAATAGTGACTATGCTCACTAGACTGTGTACAATTATTTTTTCATAATTTATGATATATATATACATAATTTCGACAAGCAAAGAAAATAAATCCTCGGAAATACAACGAGCATCATAAAAACCGAGAATTTGTAATTTATTGTGAAATATAATTATAAAGACCCTGAGCTGACTTGTACATCTTAGGAGGAGGATGCGTGTGGGTGTAGTTACCGCTCAATATACTGCCATCACGACCCAGCTTTACTTTAGCACGACAGTTGAATCTTGACTGCTTTTTTGAACAATAAAATCGATTGCTTTGATTGATGCGAGAGAACGTGTAGCCGTTCAACAATAACAAGCCTTTGCCTCGATTGGTTGCTATAAATTCGTATTTCAACTCTGAAAAATTAGAAAAATAAGCAAAAATACATTTTACACTAACGTCCGCCCCGTGTGTCCGAGGATATTGAGCATTCGCCCTGTGTTACTGATGATTTAGAAAAAAGTAACTCACACAATTTTTAAATTTAAATGTTTATTACGAGTATATTGACAGTTTACTAGCAGTCGACATAAAAAAGGTAACGAGGCCCGCTAGTCTATGTACAAAAACGCTAAATTAATTTTAAAAAAATCGGTAATACATGGCAATAAATCCATGGAAACTCAGAAACCCAGAATTATTATTTTGTTATGACATCTTAACATGAACACCCTGAGCTGTCTTAAACAACTTAGGAGGAGGATGCGTGTGGGTGTAGTCGCCGAATACTATACTGCCATCAAGACCCAGCTTTACTTTAGCACGACAGTTTGATTGCCTCTTTGAACAATAGAAGCGATTACTGTGATTGTCTCGAGAGAACGTATAGCCGTTCAGCAGCAACAAACAGGCTCGATTGGTTGCTATAAATTCGTATTTCAACTCTGAAAAATTAGAAACGTAAGCAAGTTTTACTTATTACACTAACGTACGCCCCGTGTGTCCAAGGATATTGAGTATTCGCCCTGTGTTACTGATGATTTAGAAAAAAGTAACTCACACAATTTTTTTATTAAAATCTTTATTACGAGTATATTGATAGTTTATTAGCAGTTGACATAGAAAGGTGACGAGGCCCACTAGGCTATGTACAAATAACTTAAATTAATTGCATAATATATTTTTTAAGGAATTAAATATGTACGAGCCAATAATGCTCATACAGCGAAATACATTTTGCATAATAAACTCTACATTTTAATTAGTCGTAACTACACCTCCGTCACGCGGTATTGTGTCAGTAAATAATAAGTGCGGCTCAGATAACTAAACATAACTTTCTATATTTACAAATAAACATTTTAAAGTGTTACTTAGTGGTTTGGTGTTTATCCTTTACAACCTACAACAACTACTGGAGGATCGTCAACGGCGAAATACTCCAACATCTTTTTGGTCCTTCGAGCCGGATCCATAGCCCACCTACTCACGGGAAGTCCGACGCTCACACTACCACTTAATGAACCTGAAGAAATGAAATCA